>AYEL01076839.1:0-52422 GCA_000484575.1 Olivierus martensii
AAAACTTGTCGATTGCATCAATCTTTTATACGGGTGACTTACAATCCCATACTTCACTCGTTTGCATACTTATACGTAACAAGTTCAAAATTATTAGTTTACAGAGTAATTCATTTATGTAAACTTGTTTAAAGTTGTTAGTTTACAGAGTATTTCATTTATGTCATTATCTTTTAAAGTTATCAGTTTACAGAGTAATTCATTCATGTCATTATCTTTACAATTCAAAGTTTTCTAGTTTACAGAGTAATTCATTCATGTCATTATCTTTACAATTAATTTAGGTAATTCATTCATGTCATTATCTTTACAATTAATTTATATATCGAACAGATAACCCGACTCTTTACAATTAATTTATATATCGAACAAAACACCGATACGGATCATTTCTTATTTTCTCATATCAGTTCAGTGGTAATATTATTTAGATAAGATGACGCACAATGAATTTATATATCGAACAAAACACCGATATGGATCATTCTTAATGGACACATCAGTTTCAGTGGTAAAATTTATGTAGATAAGATGACATAATTAATAGCTAGGATAGCTCTTCCGGATACAGGTTCCGATTCCGTATTACGTGATTGCCAACTACGACAGAGAAGGTGGAAGTAAGTTAACTTTTAAACTAAAATATAATACGTTAGCATATAGGAAAATAACGATAAATAAATAATAGAGTGCATAATAAAATAAAAATAGGATAGGTCAAAGTTAACTTCCTCACAAAATAAATAAATAATAGAGTGCATAATAAAATAAAAATAGGATAGGTCAAAGTTAACTTCCTCACAATGGTTAACGGTACACTGGTGGTTTCTAGGTGTTAGCTAGGGCGAATTTCCATGCCTGTGGCAGCTCCCATGCCAATCTATCATTTATCAAGTTTTCTTTGTTCTTTCTGCGGAGTATTTCCAGAGACTCTACAATGGTTGGTTGTGTGTGCGGAGGAATCGCTTTTATTATCTTCGCTTTATTCCATAGAATCTCAATGTCCTTATCATAAGCTTCCTGCACTAAGGAGGTGGACGTTCTGGCTAATTTAATGTCATTTTTGTGTTCATCAGTTCTTCTAATTAAGGGTCTAGAGGTTACTCCTACGTACACAGTCTCGCTCTGTTGTTGTACATCTTTAATAGGGATTTTATACACTCTGGAGCACTCCCAGTCTCTTAGTTTGTCTTTCTCATTGCAGAGGATGTTAAAAACTGTTAGACCCCTTTTTCTGGCCATGCGCTTGTTTTTGTTTTTTACTACTCTTTTTACCACATTTAAGTCTTTCAGATGGTATGGTATTGGTGGGAAATGCTGTTCAATATTGCTAGGGTTTTCTTCTCTGTCTACACTGTTGGAGATTCTTTTCTTCACCTAGTTCAGTACTCGTGAGAGAAACGGCCTTCAAGGCAGTAAACATGCCGTAAATAGCATGGATATTCAAGGCCATAAACATGCTGTAAACAGCATGGATATTCAAGGCCGTTTCTCTCACGAGTACTGAACCAGGTGAAGAAAAGAATCTCCAACAGTGTAGACAGAGAAGAAAACCCTAGCAATATTGATCAGCATTTCGCACAAATACCATACCATCTGAAAGACTTAAATGTGATAAGAGTAGTAAAAAGCAAAAACAAGCGCATGGCCACAAAAAATGGTCCAACAGTTTTTAACATCCTCCGCAATGAGAAAGACAAACTAGGAGAGTGGGAGCGCTCCGGAGTGTATAAAATCCCTATTAAAGATGTACAACAACAGAGCGAGACTGTGTACGTAGGAGTAACCTCTAGACCCTTAATTAGAAGAACTGATGAACACAAAAATGACATTAAATTAGCCAGAACGTCCACCTCCTTAGTGCAGGAAGCTTATGATAAGGACATTGAGATTCTATGGAATAAAGCGAAGATAATAAAAGCAATTCCTCCGTGCACATAACCACATTGTAGAGTCTCTGGAAATACTCAGCAGAAAGAACAAAGAAAACTTGATAAATGATAGATTGGCGTGGGAGCCGCTACAGGCATGGAAATTCGCCCTAGCTAACACCTAGAAAACCACCAGTGTACTGTTAACCATGACAAGTGATCCCACCAACTTTGAGGAGTACTACGCCACAAATGAGTAGAAAAAGACGCCACTTGAATGTAGTTTGCTTATAAGGACATTACAATGTATTTTGTATTATCCCACTCCGTTCTGAAAGACTTGTATTATATTTTATTGTATATCTATACTTTATGTTCTCAATTTGTGTTAAACTTATTACACAGCCCATTTAAATTCTTCTATTTTCAAACTTTGCAAATGTTCGTGTTAATAGAATTCAAAGGTTGCCATAGCAACCTGCATTCTTTTTGATTCAGTTTTGTATCAGAACTCCACCTGATGATTGTCAGAGACCAAAAGTGCTAACGGAATTTGGTTAAATAAATTCTTTATTCTACTGCAAATAGTGCTATTTTGTGTTCATTCATATGAATATTTTGTAAGGATTGTCGAAACATGCCTTGGCGGGAGGGAGTCGTATCTTGACGGTGGCCGCCATGTTGTGATAGGTGTCGGCAGAAACGACGAAAATTGTTTATTCATAAGTCTTGGTTATTGTCTAATAATATTTTATTTTATTAATACAGTATCCATTAATAATTAATATGTTAGTAAAATGTTAAGCAAAAAAAAAAAAAAAAGTATTTTGGTTGTTGGCTACTCCAACGTACTAGGATGTAAATTAGGTACTGTATAAGTACCGGAGTTTTGTTGGCAAGACACTGCCTCTTTGGAAATTATTGCCATGTTGGAGTCGTGGTGAATTGTTCTGAAAGTTGTTTTGTGTGCATACTTACTTGTAAGTTGTGGATTTTTACGAATAATAATAAAAGTTATTATTGAACATGGAGTTTTTGTCATCGTTTTTGAAAGATTGGGAGGCAAATATCCACATCAAAGTTTCGTTTGATCGTCGGATACCGGAAGGTCTGGGGGTAGGGGTTCAGAACCTGCGAGGAGAAGTTCCTCACAATTTTATTGTTAACATGCCTTGAATTTCAAATAAATTGTTATTAAGTAAAGTTTTAAATCAAAATAAGTACATATATGTTTCTTAAACCTCAAAACAATTTTACCAGAACTTTGCTGAGAGACAAAGGACACACCAATTTTACTTGCTCCAGGGCACTGAATATGTAGATATGCCACTGTAGGTTCTATTTTTCCTTTTGAGGATAACAGATTTGAAAAAAAGGATTCTTTGCCTTCAGCCAGAGATATTCTATTGAGATGAATCTGAATCCTTTAGGACTCTCAGATCCTATTACTAAACCTATATGCTCAATTTCTTCATTTATTGTTGCTGCAAAGAAACAATATCCAGTTGGGTTTGTTGGCAATGGACAGGGATTATGCAAATGCTCCTGAGTCTTCAGATACAACATTCATGGAGGGAACATGGATGTTTGTTCTCTTTATGTATCTGTTGTGTCATGGGTTTGAGCTTGATGAAAAATCAATCTTTGGTTGGTGGCTCTTGAGTAGCTGATATAACTTCATTCTTATTCAAGAACCTTGGCATTATTAAGAACTAAATATGAAAATTTACCTGTAAAGAGGCAATTTAATGATATAAATAATTGAGTGCACTTGAAACATAATAATTTTTTGATATTTTTGCATATAATCTTCACTGACATTGATTGTGCCAGATATATTTTCATATCAAATTTACTGCTATATATCATTTACTTAATATTAACAAAAAATTATATTATTCAATATATGCTGAAGGCAGACAATTATTATATCTTTCAAAGTTGCAAAAGCTTATGTTAATGCTTTAATGGTATACAACAATTCATATGGAATATGCAGAAAAATCCATAATATCAAATTTAGAAATAGTTGCATTTATCCAATTTTCAACATATACAAAATTTTTTAGAAAAAAATCAACTTTGTAATTAGGGACCTATTGTATACCAATATTGAAAAATATATTATTAATTATTAGTAAACCTGTTGCAGCTATGCCAGCAATAAAAGAATATTCAGTGATGATGAATGATTTTAATGATTTCAAAATTTAATCTAATTATTAGGCAAAATTTCTTTATTACTAATGAAGTTTGTCTTATTAATTAAGAACATATTTCTTTATAAAAATTAATTACAGAAATTTTCAGGATAACTGGAAAGAACAAAATATAAATTATCTGCCATGAATCCCACTTAATCTTTCTTGATGTCATTAGACAATTTATCCACTGGCAAATGACCGTACAGTTTAGAAACAAAAAAGTTGTTTTCCTTGCTCAAAAGTGATGTCAATACATGGCGATTCTAAAGCCATTCAGTTAAGCTAAACTGGAGCCGGATGGCTGAGTGGTAATACGATGGCATGCCACACAGAAGGATCCAAGTCCGACATCTCCTGAAAAGCTTTTTCAGGGTTCTAGGCCTGGCCCGGCGATCCCCATCCTTCACCATCCAGCCCCCCTCCATGGGTATCACCCACCCATGGTTAGAACTGTCCCCACCTGTTAATAATCTCCCTGAATGGAAAGATGCATAAAAAAAAAAGTTCAAATGAAAGATTTTTGTGAATTAATGTATCATTATTATTCAAGAGATATTTTAGTGATGTTATAAATACGAATGAAAATTTGTGTCTATTACAAATTTTATTTGCCTGTTTATTACTATCTGTTAATCTTAGTGATGATCAATCTACGCATAGTTATTTTTGTTGCTTGAAGAACGACAATGACATATATTCTTTGTGATAATTTTTGCCAATAAAACTGTCTAATTTTGACACATGATTACAGATTGGTATCTTGACTAATGAGGACGTCTCTTAGAAAAATTTTTGAATCAGCTTATTTTGCCTACAGCAGGGGTGTCCACCCTTTTGGCTTCCTTGGGCCACATTTGAAGAAAAATATTGTCTTGGGCTGCACATAAAATATATTAATTCTAACGAAATTATTTACTAACTTTTTTGCTTTACAGCAAACAGTTAGTAAATAATGTGAAATATATGATATCCAGCATGACAAATAAGCATGTCCTAGCATAATAACAAAACAGAACAAAATTGCATCATTTAAAACACAATTGAAAATTATCAAAAGAAAATATATTTAAAATTTTTCCTCCTGGATTTTAAATCTGCAAAATCAATAATCATACCTTTTATTTCCATATTTTTGGCTACTGCTCCTACTGCCGCACTGCTCTGACTGAATGAATGTTTCATTCTTTTCATCGTACATTTAATTTTTATCATATTATGTTATTAATTTAAAAAAAAAAGGGAAAAGAAAATAAAGAAAAAGAGGATTTGGGCCCCTTGCATTGCAGGGTCTGGTGCACTGTAGTTCCGCCACTGTGTGACAACATGGCAGACCTAAAGCCATTCACATATGTTATGAGGGGTATAATTGCAATGATTGTAAAGACTGCAATAGTAGTACCAAATGAAAGAGACAATCTATAGGTTAAAGTTCATAAAAGAATCAGAGGTTAAATAGGTACCATTTTCTAAATATGCGTATCTTTCTATACGAATTTATAACAGAATGGCACTGATGACTGCGCATTCAATTACGTGTCAGTAGGGTGAATTGTTAACTCTAGTAAATAATCATTATTATAGCAATCTATGGAGAGTATATCACCAATTTGATTCTTGTTTCTTTTTGTGATCGTTGACTTATAGATTGACCTCTTTGGTTTGGTACTATTTTTACCAGACTTTACAAAACTAAAATTAAATTAATATACTTTGCTTTATCATATATATACCATCTCACAGCTTGAATTCATCTTGCATGCAAGTTATTTTGTGTATTTTTTGTCTATTGCTCTTCTGTTGTTGTTTTATTACTATATTTTCGTCTAACTGATGATAAATTTGCATGTGCTTATTTATTATTTGGAGAAATGATCATTGGCATTTTGTATCCATCGCAAATGTTTTCATCAATAAAACTGCCTAATTTTGACACATGACTATAGATTGTTTCCTTGACCAACTGAGATATCTCTAGAAAAATTTAATGATGGCCTACTTTGATATTCTATATACAGACTATGAGCTTCAATCAAGATGAATGGATGAGGAAATGCTTAGTAATAAGACTGATTGACTATCAATTACTTAATTCATCACTGCTGAATTTCCCTAAATCCATTTAAAAGTATCCACTGGTTGTAAAAGTTATAAATGGATTATTCAGTCTTATTTTCTCGCACAAGAAACAACTTCATGTCACAAACATCGTTGATAAAAAAAAAACAGATATATTAAAATGGAAGATGTCTGTACAATTTATTGCTTTCTGTGTTCTTTTAAATATTATATAGCATTCTTAACTATTAAATTATGCATAATTATTGTCTGAGATAAGATAATGATCTAACTTAATCTATCAGAAAACAAACATTCCAAGTGGACACAACACACCATCTATCAAATAAGTTATAAAGTTTTGTCAATATTTGAATTTTTCAAAATTTTTTATAACAGTTATTTTTAAAATATATTTAATAGTCAAAAACTTTAATTTCAACTCATAGAAACTCAAATCAAAAGGACATAGTGTTGGAGCTATTTCAATCTAAAGTTATACGTGACACTAATGAGGATAAGCAAATTATTATATAGAATTTCATTGCATAGTCTTTGAGCTATTTCAATCTAAAGTTGTACGTGACACTAATGAGGATAAGCAAATTATTATATAGATTCTTCATACTTACCAAAAAAACAGCCCCTAATATGAAATTATCCTAAGAACTATTGCACTTTTAAGGTATTGTCAAAGTTGTTGTGCTGTTCGGACGCGACGCTTTTGTAAATGGTCGATGTAAATACTGGAATTTCATCAGTCATTGTGCGATATCTATGTCGATAGACTGATATTAACTTTTAGTAGATTATTACAATAACAAATAGCAAAATTTCGCTTATCTTATAATTAAAAAAAGCCCGTTAATTTACTTGCCCAACTATGCACTTACCCCACTCTTGCCTTACATAATTATTGGCGCGGGGCTCGTAGCATATGCTACTTTTGCTACTATGTTAATCCGGCACTGGTTACGATAGTTTGCAAATTTCTTGCTAATACTAGTGATCCCAAAAGTGTGATACGCGCATCTCTAAGAATGCATAAGAAATTTTCTGGGTTGCGCGTTATTTTGCTTATAACGATATATGTCAGTTGTATGCGTAGATGTTATTATTATTTACTGATAACGTGCTATTTAGTACATGTTATTTTTCTTTACTGATAAAAGAGTGTGTGATTAAATAAGTTTCAGGATCGCTAGTCTAAATAATTTCTTCGATATTTTGTTTGGAGATACTGTATACTGAATATAGAAAAATAATATATCCTCATTAATTTGAATATTCATTTTAATGTATAATATATAATACGTTATATGTACGAAAAGGAGATTTCCCTTAAAATATAAATTTAACAATGATAAGTCTACAACTTATTACTTTCCTTCTACTCAGATAACCCATAAATGCAGTACATCGCATACAATATTGACATTTATTATAACGATACAATAATTGTATTGTTATAAATATTGTATTAACTAAATTATTTATTAATGTTTAACACGCTAAATAAAACCTGTTAAAAAGATATCGTATTCTCTATATTGTGTTAGAAATGAACCTGAATTGTTTTGAATTATTCATAAAAACATAACAAAATCTATAGTATATTTTGATATTAATTATGTTTGATTATTAATCTTGCACATTTTCGTAAAATTTCCTTTTTATGTTTTGTTCTAATATCAACTAAGTTAATATAATGTATAATATTAAATTGTGAACTGAATTTCCTTATTTTTACGAACTATAACTTGAAAATATTTAAATTATGTTCAATTACATTCGATAATTGGAAATTTACGTCTCCAATTAGATCGAATTACTAATTTTTTGCTATTTAATATCTTAATACATCTCGATAACTTTTATAAAATTTTATATAAGAATAAAGAGTTATATAAATAAATAAATAAATCATTTAATAAAAATTATACTATACAATATTAGCATAATAATATCCGGATGCTGAACTAGTGACATTGCAATTTAGAAACGAATCATTGGAATGATATACACTTTTAATCAAATTTTTTAAAACCAGTAACTTATTTTTAAGAATTACGCATGAATTTTAGTAATTAAAAATACAGTGGGTGATCGGTTAACGAACACTTTTTCGAAAGATTTTATGTTCGGTTAACGAACACATGTTCGGATAATGAACACTTCACAGGAGGGGACCCGCGGACTGACGGAATGACAGGTCAGCCGGATGGCTGCGTGGTAAAGCTGTGGCTTATCATTCTGGAGGATCCGGGGGTCCCACTCCTCCAATTTTTCAGGAGGGATCTGGGCCCGGCCCGTTGAAATTTATCCTTCAATCTTCCGGTTGACTCCATCATGGGTGTTGGTCAGCCTCAAATCTTCTGGTTTATCCCATCATGGGTGTTGGTCAGCCTGAGATGATGGAGGCTCTATAAGTGGCCGCAGCCAGAAAAAAATATTCCATGAGGATATTTCGGCTTAACTAACCTAATGGAATGACTACTTAGGACTTGCGCGTTCGTGGACTTATAGGTAAGGATGGAAAAACAGTAGTTTTTCCCGATTAAAATGAACTCGTAGACAACGTAAAACAAATCAAAGATTTATTAAAGAAGGTAAGAGCGAGATTTTACAATTTTTTATCTTAGAATAGCACCCATACTAGGTTGAGGTCAATAAGCTTGGGGACCTCTATCACGACAATGCTATTAATCACTTCCGAAAAATTCTGAAGGAGAGAGAAAAGCAATCGATATTGGACAGATTCTTTATCGGAAAATAAACATATAGATGAAAATGCAAGAATATGTATGTATATATTATTGTTATTACATATAAACAAACGTAGTATGAAATTATATAATTTTTTTATGTTTTTTTTTTGGATCTCCGAAACGAATTAATCAAATTCCCATAAAAACCTATGATAAATCGATGATCGGTTAACGAACAATTCGGATAACGAACATTGTCGTTAACCGATCACCCACTGTACTGTATAATTATAGATTTTTAAAGTATATTTACTTTAGACTTCTGTTTATTTTAATTAATAAATGATTTCTTTTCCATCTAATTTGGAATTTGAAATTTCTTCAGTAATTTTAATTGAATATATTTTTATATTAGAAGTTCAATTTTCAATAAATTAATTTTATTATTAAATTATTTCATCTCTCTGATAAAAATTCAAAACATAAAATATGTTTCTCAAAACCTGTGTTCAAACATATTCGCCTTAAAATACATTTTACTCCAATAACTCCAAATCATAAATCAATAGCATACCGGTAATTTATTTAAATGTTTCCTTAAGATAAAGAATATTTTGTTATAAATAAAATCTAATTAAGAAAAGCATCTTATAATAATATCTTATTTAAAAATTAATTTACATAATCAATTTTTTATTTATTAGATAGCTATAAATAGAAAAATGTTAAAAGTGACTATTACAAACTCACATGAACATTTTTCATGTTTTCAGTTAATCATAAGGAGATTAATAATCTTTTGCACACTGAATTTATTATTTTCACATTAATTATCCGCACCTTATAGTTTATTCTTTAAATTAAGCAAGAATCACCGTATACACAATACATCCATGGGTGTACATCAAGTAAATGTCATGGTTGATGTATTCAATACATTAGGGGTGGGCAATCCCCGGCCCGCGGGACACATGCGCCCCTCGAGCAAGATTTGTCCGGCCCGTCACTAAATTTCTCTGTTGAATATTAATATGGCCCGCCGCGTCGCGCCGATATGGCGACCGCTTAGACTAGACGGTGCCAGTAAATTCTGGAATATTCGAGATGCTTAGGCCACTTGCTATATGAGGAGAAGCAGCTGTGATTCCCACCAATTTGCATTAAGATCAGTTGGGAAGTACAGAAGTTGGATTAGTATGTTTCGATTATTTTGAAAAATTTGAAAAAATTCTGGTCCTAAACTATGTCCGGACCTTCAGGTAGTAAATACAGAAAGGTTGATCAAAAACGTCATACCTTCCAGGAGAAGTGGACCCAAGAATATTTGTTTGTTATTTATAAGGACAAGCCAATTTGTTTGATATGTAATGAAGCCGTCGCGGTTTTAAAAGAATACAATTTAAAAAGACATTATACCACCAAACATTTTCACCAAATATGGAAGTTTAACAGGACAATTAAGAAGCGATAGAATCGAAAAGTTAAAAAAGAAATTAGCCGCTCAACAAACTGTTTTACTAAAACGCAGTGAAGAAGCTGAGAATATCGTTTGGGCGAGTTATATTGTTAGTAAGAAACTGGAGGAACATTTGAAGTCGTTCTCAGAAGGCGAGTTTGTGAAAGAGTGCTTAATAGAAATGGCAAATATCTTGTGTCCAGAAAAAAGTAAAAAGTTCGCAGAAGTTAGTTTATCCAGAAGAACAATAACAAGACGAATAGGTGCACTGGCAGAAAACATAAAAGTAGCGCTTTGCGAAGTCGTGGAAAAATGTGTAGCATTTTCCATAGCATTGGACGAAAACCTTGATACATTTATTATTCATATCATCTGAAGAATTATGATTTTCATTAGAATTATCAATTTCAATTTTGTTTGAAGAATTATTTATTGAATCTTCCCAGGAAATTTCAAAATTATTCTAGAAAATATTTAAATATAAAATTTCAAATTTTTCAAAATCAACCCACAAGATGATAATAGATATTGAAAATATGGAAATTTTATAATTCCATAAAATAATTGAACTTCATCTATATATGAGTGTTAGTTATATTATAACATGCAATATCTATCAATAATAAATAATTAGCAACTCAGAATAATTATCAAAATTATACTTATTTTTTAATTAATATAATATGCAGTTATAATATTGTACTTAAATAAATTACAGAATGATGTGTTTAATTCTAATAAAAATTCATTGTACTTAAAATTACTTTAGAAAATGATATAATTTGAAAAATTTAAATAAAACAGTCATCATACAAAAATTCTAAAATTTTAATACAGTGGTACCTCGGATCACGAACGTCTCGGTTCACGAACAAATCGGTCTATAAACAACAATTTCCGTGAACAAATTTTGCTTCGCTTCCAAATCAGTCTACGAACACCATTTGCAAACAAATTTTGCTTCGCTTTACGAACGATGATTCACGAACACATACGCACACAGTGCATGAAGCACATGTGACTCGCGCTCACGGTCTACGAACACTATTTGCGAACAAATTTTGCTTCGCTTTACGAACGATGCTTCGTTCACGAACACGCGCGATTGAGTGCATGGAACACACGTGACCCGCGGCGCACAAAACCCTGCGCATAGCCTCGCTCCAGCAGCACGTACTGCGGCGCACAAAACCCTGCGTACAGCCTCGCCCCCAGCAGCAATCCAGTTGGCCCACAAAACCCTGCGCACAGCCTCGCCCCCAGCAGCAATCCAGTTATTCACGAACACACACGTACGGAATGCATGGAGCGCACGTGACTCGCGGCCACAGCCTCGCCCCCAGAAGCAATCCAGTTGGCCCAGCTCACATGGATACAGTAGAGTCACAGCCTTGTCCCCAGCAGCAATCCAGTTCGCCCAGCTCATATGGGTCGGAGTTCCAACAAGTGTTGATATTTTCTTTATTTAATTAAATTTATCCCTTATTATGGATCTCAAAAAAATTCAAAGTATTAGTCTTTACTCAAATAAATTTATCCCTCTTTGCCCCCAGCAGCAATCCAGTTCGCCCAGCTCATATGGGTACAGTAACTTCCACAAGTGTTGATGTTCGCCTAGCTCATATGGGTACAGTAAAGTTCCAACAAGTATTGATACAGTTGGCCCAGCTCACATGGGTACAGTAGAGTTCCAACAAGTGTTGATATTTTCTTTATTTAATTAAATTTATCCCTTATTATGGATCTCAAAAAAATTCAAAGTATTAGTATTAAATTTATCCCTTAAAGGCTCCCAAAAAAGTTAAAAGTGTTAGTGAAGGTGGTGTTAAACACGGCTCCCAAAAAAGTTAAAAGTGTTAGTGAAGGTGGTGTTAAACATGCCACTCCCAAAAAAGTTAAACATGCTTTCTTCTAATATTACTGTTATATTTTTTTAGTTTTTTTCTTTATTTAATTAAATTTATCCCTTATTATGGCTCGAAAAAATTAAAAGTATTAGTGAAGGTCAGAAAGCCAAAAGCACTATTAGCAAGGAGATATTTATTGATATAAAACAATAATTGTAGTTTTATATGAATGATTAGTGAAGGTGGAGTTAAACATGCTTTCTTCTAATATTACTGTTATATTTATTTCCTCTCTGTATTATTTCCACACATAAAGCCATAACATGTTAAAATTTTCCTAGGAGATGTTAAACATGCTTTCTTCTAATATTATTGTTATATTTATTTCCTTTCATTAAACATGCTTTCTTCTAATATTACTGTTATATTTATTTCCTTTTTGAATTATTTCCACACATAAAGCCATAACATGTTAAAATTTTTTTCTAGGATAAAAATTAACATGCTAAAAATATTTTCTAGGACAAAAAACGTATTATTTGGATTTACATTAATTGCAATGTAAAATTATTTTTCTAGGATAAAAAAACGTATTATTTGGATTTACATTAATTGCAATAGGACAAAAAACGCATTATTTGGATTTACATTAATTGCAATGGGAGGACAAAAAATGTATTATTTGGATTTACATTAATTGCAATGGGAAATGGACAAAAAACGTATTATTTGGATTTACATTAATTGCAATGGGAAAAATTTTTGTAGGATAAAAAAAACGTATTATTTGGATTTACATTAATTGCAATGGGAAAAATTTCTAGGACAAAAAAACGTATTATTTGGATTTACATTAATTGCAATGGGAAAAATTGGGAAAAAACGTATTATTTGGATTTACATTAATTGCAATGGGAAAAATTGACTCGGATGGAAAAAACGTATTATTTGGATTTACATTAATTGCAATGGGAAAAATTGAACAAAAACGTATTAGGGGATTTACATTAATTGCAATTGGGAAAAATTATTCAAAACGTATTATTTAGATTTACATTAATTGCAATAGGAAAAATTGATTCGGATAGATCGGAAGAGTTTAATTGCAATGGGAAAAATTGATTCGGATTACGAACTTTTCGGATCAAAAAAATTTTTTCTAGGATAAAAAACGTATTATTTGGATTTACATTAATTTTTTCCTAGGACAAAAAACGTATTATTTGGATTTACATTAATTGCATAAAATTATTTTTCTAGGATAAAAAAACGTATTATTTGGATTTACATTAATTGCAATAGGACAAAAAACGCATTATTTGGATTTACATTAATTGCAATGGGAGGACAAAAAATGTATTATTTGGATTTACATTAATTGCAATGGGAAATTGATTCGGATTACGAACTTTTCGGATCACGAACAGGGTCAAGGAGATATGTTCGTGAACCGAGGTATCACTGTAGTTTTGATTATCGATGGATTCGGATTACGAACTTTTCGGATCACGAACAGGGTCAAGGGGATTGTGTTGGTAAACCAATGTACTACTGTACTTAAAATGTTAATGCCGGAGGAGTAGAAAACTGCTCCTGTTTTCGTTCCATTTAACGTCATGGGTGCATTTTTCTGACCAGTAATCTGATACTTACTTTGTTTTCTTTGACCTGTGATCTCTCTCCTGGGGTAAATTTATAGCTGCTGAAAGTTTTACTGCAGTCTGCTAATGCCATCTGTTAATATTTCATGAAATTTTTGGTTCCTTTTTCGTTTTTTTTTAATTATCTGCGAATTTCGGAGAGTTAAAATCTGGAAAATTAATGTGTCTTTTCTGTAATTGCAGCTAAAATTCACTGATTGTGTATTATTTTTTTTTTATTGAGTTTGGATTTATCTTCATTATTTTATGATAATTCTTTAATTTTTTTTCTGTTTATATATTTTGAATATAATTTTTGGATGTTCGCGTTTTTAACAGTAAAAATATTTTTGTAATTTGTTAGTAATTTGATTGGATTTTATTATTCCGTAATGATTTTTTCCTTTTTTTATGCACAAAAGAAGAAATTTGTTTTTTGCAAAGTTTGAAGAAGGACATTCCGAGTTTGAAGAAGCAAAAATCGTCATAAAATCGTGTTGTTTTAATGCGTTTATTTGATAATCGCGACTAAAATTCGTAAAGTATACATTACTTTTTAATATATTTAAATATTTTATCATCATTTTATGTCAGTCCGTTGAAATTTTATTTTCTGTTTTTAGATTTTAATTATAATTTTTGGATGTTCGCATTCTTAACAGTAAAAATATTTAATTTTAAAATATTTTCTTTCTTGTTTTGTAATTTGTTAGTAATTTGATCGGATTTTATTATTCCTTAATGGGCTTTTCATTATTTTATGCACGAAAGAAGAAATTTCATGTTTTTTGCAAAGTTTGAAGAAGGACGTTCCAAATTTGAAGAAACAATAATTGTAACAAAATCGTGCTTTTTTAATGCGTTTATTTGATAATCACAACTAAAATTCGTAAAGTAAACAATAATTTTTAATATATTTAAAATTTTTTTATTATTTTATGTCAATTCGTTGAATTTTTATTTTGTATTTTTAGATTTTAATTATAATTTTTGGATGTTTGCATTCTTAACAGTAAAATATTTATTTAAAAAATTTTTTTTTTATTTTTTGTAATTTGTTGGTGATTGGATCAGATTTTATTATTCCTTAATGATTTTTTTTTTTTTTTGCAATTATGGGTAAAGTTTGAAGAAATAAAAATCGTCATTGAAACATATTTTTTTAATGCGTTTAATTTATAATCGAAGCTAAAATTCATAAATTGCACACTTTTTGTCATATTTTTATTCTTATTTATAAATTTATATTAATCCTTATAAATTTTAAGTCTCTTTTTTCAAACAATTTTCAAAGTTTCAAACAATTTTCTGATACTTGCCTTCTAAAAAATAAAAATATTTATTTTTCTTTTAATAAGTATTTTTTTAGTATTATATTTATGAATAAATTATTATTTATTCCTATATAATAATTTTTACAACTAACAAAGATTGTTTTTGTTTGTAATCTAATACTTTTTTCCGTCATGTTATATAAACAAGCGATCTCAATCTTCAAGTGATTGAATTATGATATCTATCTACACAATTTAGTTGTTTATCACTCATATTTCTTCTAATTTTTTTTAAACTGAAGTGTCATTATTTCTTTCTTCATCCTAAAAAGAACTAGTTTTTAACCAAAGCGCATTTCAAATTTTCGCAAATTGTTTTGATCGATATTTGCCTCAAACCTTTTAAAAAATGGCAAATAATGAGTTATTTCTCTTAATTTGTTTGATGTAAATCACAGATTTCTTCAAAATTAAAGTTATATTAACATTTTAAAACAAGAAGATAATTTCTGAAGTGTCATCCCTATTTTACAAAATGAGACAAACCCCTTGTCTGTCAAGTTGATGACCTTGGAAGTACACTTCTACTATGGTTTCTACTCATTAATTTTAATACCCTCTTCAACTACATATTATAAATAGTCTTAAAATTATTGATATTTGAAATAAAACAAAAATAAATAAATGATAAACTTAGTGCAAAAGAAGTCTGACCGAATAATGAGTTATTTATTTCCCACCAATAATCTAACACGGCAGCTTCAGAGTCGATCGTCAAGTGTGATGGTTGTTTTGTTTTTCTGATAAATTAAAACATCTAACTTTTTAAATAAATCTATTTTAAGTCCATAAGGGAAATCATCATTGTTATAAATATACAATACATGTATAATTTTCTTTCTAAAATAAGAGATATTATAAATTCATATTTTTATTCAATGATACTTCTAAAACTATTATAAATATATTTCTCAAAACATTTCTGACCTATGAATTTTATTATTTTATCATCAAATTTCCTTCATTTGAAACTAAGAACAATTTTTTAGATAAATTTTGTCTGGAAATATAGTGGTATTGCGATATATCTTTGTAAAAAAAGTATAAATAGGAAAGTAACATTTATGTGTCATATTTTTATATTAAAATTATATCTACATGTATAAAAATGATTGAATTAAATTGTATAAATTATATAAAAAAAACCTTGATGAAATATTACTTTAGCAAAGAAAAAAGGGGGTGTGTCAGATGCCATGCCGTTTTTACAGATGTTGCTGAAAAACACTTTGGAAAGAATTATAAATAAAACTATGAACTAGATTTCTTTTATATATAAAAATTATACATATATATAATCTTTTAAAGAAGATAAAAAGTGTATAAGAGACGAAAATAAAGCAGAATGTTTATACCAATAAACCAAACAAACTGTAGCAGTGTCTGTATGGGAGTCCAATTAGGCTTGACCATAAACAATTATCTGGCCTTTGTAAAACCCTCCTCTGTCCTATTATTTGACAAAGACTATTCAGAAACACCATACAGAGTAAAGATATAATAAAATCAATGATTATTGGATATATATAATGGTTAAAATTTAAAAAAATTAATTTAAAATTTTAAAAACAAAATTAATGACAATACTCAATTTCAATTAATTAAATAACAAGAATAAAGTGAGATACTCATTCCAAATGCAGTAAATTTACTGACAGGAGATTAAAAATTAGCAAGTTATAGATAAATTATGGAAAGGTTGAAAATGGTCAAAAAATTTAAAGATTAATGAAAAAGATTTTCTATTTATTTATCATTGAGCAAGTTGAAAGAATACTAAATGAATGCATATCAATATTACAATAATAATAACAAATAAAAGGCCAACAAGCACATTCAATAAAATAAATTGTTTAAATCTAAAAAACATTTTCAGCTCTCCACATATTCTGCTTCAGTTAAAGATAGTTTAATTGAAGCAGGCTACTTAGATAGCAAAAAAACACTTAATGTTATTGAATTTGCTTATTGTTCTTTTATTAATATTTTACGGTAAGAAGTCTTATAATAATAATTTAAATAATTTCTCTGAATGTAAAAATATATATGAATATATATTAACAGAACTGTCCTCTTCAATACTTGTCAATGCCATAATAAATTTGTTTTCTAAATTCAATCTATCATATATAAAAATATATGATAGATATATATATGAGTATATGAGCATAATATATGAGTATGTAACTTTTAAATATATTTAAAAGTTACATACTCATAATTATAAGTTATGATTAAAAATTTCTTGCCAAGAAATAAGCAAGTAAAATATTTTTTCTTGACAAAAATATACAATTACATTAAAAAAATCTTTATACAATTATACTTATTTATAAATTATTATTATTAATTTTTGGAGGAGAGATGATGGTTCTTTTAGTTTTTCTCCAATGAAGAAAAATTTAACTACTTACTACTATAAAAGTAGATACTAAAATCTGATAAGACAACAAAAATTGTACTGAAATCATCGTTAAAATAATAAACTGCTGTTTTTACATTTTTTAATATTATTTTTAATAACCAAGATTTTAATCATTTGTTTTTCCTTCCAGGTTCTTTCTTTCTGAATGAATTGTTCATTTATCAAACCTACTCAAAGAATTTATTCCCATTTTAGTTTGTTACAATATTTTTTTATATCAAACATTAAAAATTTTAAAAATGACACAGAATCCGAAGTTATTTCTTCTGATGAGAAAGTAATACTTGACACTATCACCTCAGATGCTGAAATAGATTGTATTAGTAATGACATTATACCAGGTAAAGGGCCACCACCACCTGTTCCAGAAACTTGTTGCATGAGTGGATGTGCTAATTGTGTATGGATCAAATATGCAGAAGAAATGGCTACTTATTATCAAGATGGAGGCCAAAAGGCTTTAGAAGCCATTGAAAAAATACCTGATGAAAATTTAAAGGCATTTCTAAAATTAGAAATTTCATAAATGTTTGTATTTTGTTGTTAAAATGCTAATAAACTTACAACTGTGACACAATTATCCGAGATTTTTTCAGTTAATACAATAATCTATTATCTATTTAATACAATTTGTATGTTTAACTCTATTTAAAATTCTAAACAAGAATTATATAAAATTCATAAACTTGTTTTATAAATTCATGCTTACATGAAAAATTAAAAATATTTGTTAATCATTCAAATAATGATTTCAATTAATAAAAGAATATACTGTAATTGTTTTATAACTGTATGAAGTTTATGAAAATAATTTTGTTCATAGCTGTACCCATAAACATGTTTACATTTACCCTCACAAATTTAAATATTTTTTAATTATTTTCTTATTTTATCTTGTCTTTACATAATTCATATTGAATACAAATTTAGTCATAAAAATTATCTTGAAAATATTTTTTCAAGTGTGGATTAAAAAAATCAGTGTCTTATAGCCAATGGTGGATCTATGTTATTGGTATCACTAGACACCATAAAGCATTAAAAAATAATTATGCAGTTTTTTTAAGCACTTGTAAGCAGTTATCTGAATTTTCCATGTTGAAATCCATTTATGCTATAGCTTATATAATATATTATAATCAGAATTAGACACCATAAAGCATTAAAAAATAATTATGCTGTTTTTTTAAGCACTTGTAAGCAGTTACCTGAATTTTCCATGTTGAAATCCATTTATGCTATAGCTTATATAATATATTATAATCAGAAGCAAGACAGAATATTTGGCCTGCAACATAGAGACCCAGGAAAATGAGGAGCTGAAGCTAATGGAAACAACAGTTAGGAAAACAGACCACTTCAGATACCTTGGTTCGATTGTGGATGAATTGAGCGAGACAGGTAGAGAAGTGAATAACAGAATACAGGCAGGTTGGAAAAATTGGAAAGAAGTCTCTGGAGTCCTATGTGATAAGAAGATCCCTGTGCGTCTAAAGGGCAAGTATACAGGACAGTGGTGAGACCAGCAATGCTGTATGGAACGGAAGCACTCCCCCTTAAGAAATCCAATTTACAAAGGATGAAGGTGGCAGAAATGAGAATGTTAAGATGGATGTGCGGAGTGACACGAGCAGACAGGATTAGAAATGAACACATCCAAGGGACAGTGAAGGTTACGGATATTGCAAGTAAAATCCAAGAAAGTAGATTAAGATGGTTTGGCCATTTAATGAGAAGAGATGAGGACTACACGGGCAAAAGACTTATGAACATAAAAGTTGAAGGAAGGAGGAAAAGAGGACGACCCAAGAGAAGGTGGCAAGACATCGTGGATGACGATCTGAGATCAAGGGGTCTCAGAAGGGAATGGACAAAGGACAGAATGCAATGGAGAAAGCTCATCAAAAACAGCGACCCCATATAGAAATGGGAAGGAGCTTGATGATGATGATGATGATGATGATTACATGTCTGGAAACAGATAAATTCTGTATATATATATAGTCAATTCTCATTATTCACGAATTCCGTATTTGACTATTCGTGAAAATTTACTTGTAATCACAAAATTGATATTCGCAGATCTTTCGTGCTTATTTGCAGACTCCCTCTGACCTTATGCTTGAATGCAGCCTCAAATTTAGGCACCTAACTTTCTGCGCATTTGCTCCTTATGCCAAAATTTTAGATCTGAGGCAAAAAGCGACTCAGACAAGGCTGATGCAGTTTCTCAATGCAGTTCAGAAAGACAGTATGTCAGCTATCACATCAAACATCTTGCAACATCAAAAATAAGATTTTATTTACTATATAGTTAATTTTTTAAAAAATTAAATAAAGATTACTGTAATTATAATAATGTATATTGTACTACACACTGTATATACTTATGTAATTCATATTAAATAAAGTATCTGTAAACAGAAAAAAACACATAACCCATGGTTGAAAATGTTGGAAAGAAAGGTTTGCAGGAACCTAACTCTATATTTTCCATAGGCACAATGGTATTTGCAAAGAATTTACAGTACATAACTACCATGAATAGTAAGAATCGACTGTATATATATATATATTTGATGTGTTCAGAACAAGCTTGATTGATGTTTCCATTCCATTCCTCCATTTACCGGTTTCCATTTATAGTATTAACGAATAGTAAGAATCGACTGTATATATATATTTGATGTGTTCAGAATAAGCTTGATTGATGTTTCCATTCCATTCCTCCATTTACCGGTTTCCATTTATAGTATTATTATTAAAAACTAAAATATTCTGGAATGAATTTATAGTATGTAAGAAAAAATTAAGAATTATAGTTTCAAAATAAATCATGATTTGGAGAAATTGAAGATCATATATAACATTTAATATACAACGTTCAATATATAAATATTCATTAAAATTGAAATGCAGTAAAAAGAATAAAAATTGAAAATTTATCAGTAAACAATGAGGGAAATATTTATAATGTATTATATATTAGTACCAGAAATTTTCCTATCATCATCATCATCAGTCAATATTTGAAATTAACAGATTTTATGCTATCATTATTTACTCTTGCTTTAAAACAAATTTTTTTAAGCTTTTCAATTTCCAGTTTTTAGGAACTTGCTACATAAAATCCTTTCAGCAAGCATTACATAAGAAAATGTTCCTGCAGCAATAGATAAAAGCAAATAAAATTTTACTAGTGCTTGAGACTATAATCTACAAAGTAAAAAGAATATTTAAAATTATTTATTAAAAAGAATCTATTCCTAGCATAGTATTTAGTGTTTCTTGCAAAGAATATGTAAATTCCTTACCAAATACTTTTATTAAAATTACTTAGAAACACTATGGAATGTATATATATGTATTATGCATGGAATGTATATATACTGTAATCTAAATTTTTACATAAGTTAGTAAAAATTGTAAAAGTACAAATATTGTTACTTGATACAGTATATATACATTCCATGCATAATACATATATAATCTAAATTTTTACATAAGTTAGTAAAAATTGTAAAAGTACAAATATTGTTACTTGAAGAAAGATAGTAATAGAAATTTGCATATAAAAATTTAAATTTTTTGCCTTTTATGAATTATAAAGTTTTCAGTTATTTTGATCTGGAATATTATTACTTTATATTTCAATTATTTTCATAATGTTTTGCTATTAGTCAAGTCCAAATTTCATTAAAACAAACATCCTTTAGTTTATCCAGATATACAAATATACTGACTTAAATAGCTATGATTGCAAATTTGATATTTAGTATATCACACTACATTAGAACAATTGCAATTTGAAACTAGATATTTATCAAAAGTGTACATTGAAATTCTAGATAGTAAAAATATTTTTACAATAGATTTTTTAAATATAATCACTGGTGCTAATTTTAGGGATGATTTATTATTTAACAAATTTTATGCCCCATTGATATTAAAAACTTTTTTTTATAAAGCAATAATTTTATAATAATATTAATCCAGAATAAAAGATTTCATAATTTTTTAGAAAGTGTTTTTATAGCTGATAAAATTATTATTATATAATGAAAATATTTTATGTAAAAACTACAGATTAATAAAGTTCATACTGATCTGATGAGCATATTTTATAGTAGGCAATATTAAAATTTGTTAATGCTAAAATTATTTTGTAATTATTAAATAAAAATGATGACAATCTACATAATTAATTGTATTGTTATATTGAAATATTGATAAATTAAAAAAATACATATCACTAAAATGTTCTAGGATTTCATTGAAAAAATAATGCTCATTTTATCAGCATAATCAAAAATATATATATTTATCTATAAAACCCAATATAATAATAAAATCATTATTTAATAAAGTCTAGATTGAATGTCAACATACACTGACGGAAAAAAAAATCCCAACACCAAGAAAAAATTATTGTAGAGTAATGAAATTTGGACAATGCATTTGTGTAGTTAACATGTTTAATTGATTAAATTTAATACAGTTTCACTCTAACCCAATTAAAATTGTGGCAACCTAGCACAACAGTATATTTATAGAATGTGGTTTTGTTCTAACATAGTTTAGAATTTGCAGTAAATCTTAATTCCATATAATATAGTTTCACACTACACAAGATTTTATAGGAATCTAACTACCATGTTATACAAGAGTTGCCTGTAGTAATGTACTGATTATGTTGATTCTATAAAAATATTTATTAATGCATAATTTCTTCCCACTTCTTATTCAATGTAAATAATTCAGCTCAATTATTAAAAGTGGGAAATAAATTTATTAAACTTGAAGATCTTTCTGCTTTATTAAGCCATATAAATTTATTAAACTTGAAGATCTTTCTGCTTTATAAGCTATCTTCAGCACAACGTTCCATAATTTCAACAAACTTGAAGTTTTTTATGTTCGAATTCTTATACATTGTGCTGAAGATAGTTTAATAAAGCAGAAAGATCTTCAAGTTTAATAAATTTATTTTCCACTTTTAATAATTCATAAAAAACTTCAAACATCGTATAAGAATTCGAACATAAAAAACTTCAAGTTTTTTATGTTCGAATTCTTATACGTTGTGCTGAAGATGGCTTAAAACAGAAAGATCTACAAGTTTAATAAATTTATTTTCCACTTTTATAATTGAGCTGAATTATTTATATTACATAAAAATATTTTTTTTAAATTTTGAAATATGTTTCAAATAATTCAAAACAATCACATACTGCATAATGCTCACAACTCAAAAGGCTTTACCATCAATTAAGAATTGCAGCAGCTCAAAAGCAGATTATAATTCTTTCTTCATTAATACTCATACATGCAAGTAGCATTTTCAGATTTTAATCCATCTTTAACCAACTTATTAATACTAACAGCTGATGGATTAAATCTTGAAAAGTTACCAATTTATATAAATATTTGTTACAATTTACATTATTAATTAAACAATTATAATCAGCTTAGTTGTTCTTGCTTACAATTACAAAACTGCCTTTCAAATACAATCTAGTTAAGCCATTAATTAATCATATCAATATAATCACTAAAATCTGCAATTATTTCAAAATTATGATTCATAATACTAGTTTGTATGAGATTTAAAAAAATTCTGAATTTTAGGTTTAGAACTGAATAAATACAGAAATAAAATGCCATTAAATTTGAAATATCACCACCATAATAAAGCAAGTTGAATTAAAATATTTAAATCCTGCCAGATTTGAGAATACATACAAATCGTAAATTTCATTAAAAAATCAGTTACAGATTTTTAATAATTAATATTAATTATCATAAAAAATTCAAACTTAATTTTGATTAAATTTTTATTATAAACATCTGTTGGCACTAAATTACATAGAGAAATATTTATGAGAAGTTTAAAATCATATTTTATCTAAAATAAACTCAAGATGTATATAACATCAATCTGTACTTTAAACTGATGTTTGATTGAAATAATTAAAATATTTTCATAATGAGGCAAAGAATAATTTGATTTAATAATCAACTGTTGCAACCATTAATGTTAAAACATATTTAACATCTTTTTTTTAATTGCCAGCTATATTTTCTCAATACATTTAAACATTTAATTTCTTTGCTAAAATATATGTTGAACTTGGATTTCTGAGTTTAACTGTGTTTTTACACCATTAATAACAAGTTTGTAACAATTAAAAACAAGAGCATGAGTAACTAACTGGACCGGCCAGATTCATAACCTGGAAATAACTCACGCAAAATTTTGGTTAAGTTTTTGTTTGAATGCATTATATAATCTTTACCTAAATCATTACGACACATCGGGCAATTATATACTTCAGCCTTAAATGATCTTTGTAAACACGGCTTACATATATTATGACAACATTCAGTAGTAATAGGTTGATATACAATCTCTTGACAACAAATACAAGAAAATAGTTCTTCCACTTTCTTTAAAAATTTATGTTTACCTTCATTTAAATATTCTTCACATTCATCCCATATTTTTTTATTCTTTTTATCATCATTGATTAACTTTTTGGTTTCATTTGCTAAGGAATGAGGAAGGACTTTGGTTTTCTTTGGACTATTTGAATTTGTACTATCAGAAATTCTTTTACCCTTTCCTTTCTTAGTTTGGCTATTATTTTCTTGCTCTGCAATTGAATCAAGATATCCTTCTGGATATTGCATTGTTATTCCAAGTTCTGCTATTCGTTTCTTGCCTTCTCTTGTCCAAGGAGCTGGAGTTGGATCATCTCTACGTAAAAGATAACGCCAAACTAAAAATCCTGATTTTCCAGTTTCAGGCCAATATTTGACAACTTTGTATAATCCATCATACCTATTTCCTTCAACTGGAGAATATTTTGAATGCTTACTTCCTTTACAGTTTCTTACAACTCTAACAGGTTTGCCTTCTTTCCAATTCTTTGCTTTTGCACCTTTCTCATTCAGTGGTGCTGCACAATTTAAAGCAAGTGCTTTATTCATTCTTGTTAATGTCTGGTCACAAGACTGTTCAGCTGTACGCTTATTACCTGATAAATCTCGTCCCCCACTACCTGTATAAAAAAATTCATCTCCATCATCGAGGTCATCTTCATAACCACCAGATAGTACAATTGAATAAGCACCATCTGTCTCTCGACCATGAATTCCAGCCACATGAGGCCTGTGAACACCTGCCTCAGAAACTTGCATTCTAAACTTCCAACACATTCCAACTTCTACTCCAGGAATTTGTCCAAAATGATTAGGTGGAACAATTGTACACTCTTTTGTTCTTCCTACACATGCCATACCTTTACCCCAATCTCTTTTGTTGGATTTATTTATAACTGATGCCATACGAGCTTTCTTCTTGCTCTCTTTAAGTTTTTCACCTGCTCGTACCACTTCTGTTTCATCATTCTTGCATTCTGGACAATACCAATCTTCATCATCTGGTATTTTTTCAAGAGGAGGATCAAGACACCAAATATGATAAGCCATGTCACACTCATCACAAAGAATCTGTTTATCTGGATTATCTTTCCCTCCACAAGAATGGCATGCACAATATGTACATTTTCTTTTCATAACATCTTTACAATGAGAACAATCTGGCTTATTCTGGCGTTTCACTGGAGATCCTTCTTTCATCAGCTGTTCTTCATCCTTACTTCGCTGGCCAACTTTTGTTGCTTGTTCAATTTTAAAAACTTCATCAGTAAAAATGATGCGACAATTTTTTACAGGTGTAAGATTTGAATCCATAATTATAGATCCATATAAATTCTTTCCTTTTTTGCACGTAATTTCACAGTCATACCAATATCCTCTTTCATTTGGTTCTTCCATATTATAGTTAACCATCACTATAGAACCTTCTTTGATATCTTCAAATTTAATCATAGTTCTAGCACGAGGACGAATATTTTCAAAACTAAGTGGAGTAGGATCATCGTCTTCGTACGTGTCAAACAAGACATAATAATATAAATCATCATCTGAAGATTTTTCTCTATTACATTCACCATTTAACATCTCACAATTCCCACTTTCACCCAATTGCCTTTTAGATTCACTTGATTCCTTGGAAGTTATTTTGACTATTTTTGCTTCAAACCAGGCACCATTATTTAAATCTCTAGCATCTATAAATTCTCCAACTTTATAAAATTTACTTTCGATCTTGACACCAGAACCTGAAGGTGTATCCACTTTGTTTTCCTTATTTGAGGAAGCACTTTCATCTTCACTACTTTCATCATTTTTCTTTTTATCTAGTACAGGTCTTATTATTATTTGAATGATGTCATTTAAACCGACATCGTAATCGAAAAGTGTATAACCATCTTCTAATTGTTTTCCACGATAAAACAATCTCTGTCGTTCGGGTGGGACATCGAACATATCCACAAGACGTTTTCGAAGTTCGTCGATCTTCGTTAATTTAGACAATTCGTCAACACGTACTGACTTGGAACCATCCATACTACGTACTTGGATCCACATTTTGATGGACACAACCTCGAGAAATAGATACAAAACTTCTAAAACTAATCAAATACAAACGAACCTTCCTCCTCTATTGTCAATTTATAAGTGCTTCGCACATGGTTGACGAAAATTGGCGGGAAAGCTCACGTGACCCTTGGAATGATAATTATCCGTCACGTGATTTGGTCATTTTCTTATAAAACTCTCTTTAACTTATAATTCATCGAATATTCGCTTTTAACAACTTTTATAATTCGTATTTAAACAAACTATTACAACTTGTCAATTGAAAATTCAATTTTTAGAATTTGTGTGTTTTAACGTCAGATGGAGATAGAATCGGAAGATTCGTTAAAATATTTTAAAATATTTATGTTTCAATTTAATTTGAAATTTTAAAATAAATTTTAAAAAATTACATATTAATATTTATTATTAAAACTATCAATAAGAATTCTTTAATTTAATTACCATATTCAATGTTTGAATGCTTTATCAAGAAGTTATTGAATTTATTTAAATTGAGCCTCGAACTCAAACTCTTCTGGCGATCAACGACGATCGCTGGCAATAAGCAGAAGACAGTCATTTTTACACGTTTTTTTTAAATATGTTTAATTTTCAACATAGATTTTGCAAAGATGAAAAATCGTATATTATGAGCAATTAATGTAAAATCAGAGACAGCGAAAACAACATTAAAATTTAATATAGTATAGTGTATCGTATATCACTGGAAAAGTCTTGCTTACAGTAATTTCTAACATTGTTTTTGAAATTCACGTTTCTTCGTCATATTATTTGAATTACTTTTTCACCAAAAATATCAGTTTTAAAATTAAATCAAAGTTGAGTTTTAATATTTTTGTTCCATTTAAATTTAACCTTTCTGAATTGACAAAAAACAAAATGAATTATTTTTTAAAATTTAATTATATCAGGTCATCCCAAAAGTAATGTTTCTAGTATTAAGTTTTGAAAGGATATAAAAGATAAATCGCCTGCTGATTTAATCAAATAAATATTCTCCATTTTAATCAATAACACTCTTCCAAGGTCAGGAAAACTTTAAAAATTCCTGTTTAGACAAGCTGAGACATGTTTGAACAAGTACAGTATAAAAAAGACATTACTTTTGAAATGATCTGATATAATGTAATCTGGATTAGATTATTTAGTGTTTTATACTTTCAAATTTCCATAGATACATGGCCAGATGCCAATTATGAGTTCATCACTGGACAGCTACAACTACAATGAAATCAATTAATGTGTTGAAGGGATGAGAATAATCGGCAGGGTCTAGATTTCTTTGAGATATGAGGGATGGTATCCGAGGTTCGATTCCACAACCTTTAGATAGAAAATGATGTATTTTTATAGGCCGATATTTTTATTCAACTTCAATTTAAATAATTTAATTTTTTAGAATAAAAAATGGCTAACAAACAGATCCTGAATTTATTAAATTATCTCAGTGTTTTATAATTTCTTTTCCTCGACCAACATCATTATCGTTAAATGTGCCTCAAAAACCGAACAAATACGATACAATAATATTTATTCGGTAATTTTTCTTTTTTTGCTTGCTTTATAAGAGTCATTCTCTTACTAATAAGTGAATAATTACTATATAAAAGATTATCTGCTAATTATTTCCCCAATTTATATCTTTGTTAGATATTAAGCAGCCAGAATATTCCATTGCCGGTCAGAAGCGGCTCAAGCCCATGATATGTTGATTAAATAATTAAAGAAATGGGATTTATGGCCCGGACCCAAATTCCCCTAAAAAAGTCTGGAGATATAGAACTCGGAATTGATTTCAGATCGTTAAATGCTGTTGCCTACGCTGTTGCTTTACCACTCAGCCAATCATAATAAAAACATTTTTTTATTTTTTGAATCCAGGATTGATTTCAGATCGTTAAATGCTGTTGCTTTACCACTCAGCCAATCATAATAAAAACATTTTTTTATTTTTTGAATCCAAACAATTCGCTCTTCTTTTTCAGTTTATTCCATTTAGTGGTGAAAAATTCATAACAATCGAAAATAAAATACAGAATTATTTAAATCAAAGTATTGCATTATTGTAATTTATTTGTAAAAATATACTTACAAATTAAGATTATTAATTAATTTATTAACTTGTTTCAGAATTTTATTTATTATTATTTAATAAATTTCAAAAATAACTTCAATAAAATTGAATTAAATATTATGGATGCTTTTAAATGAAACAAACGTCATTGTCAAAGTCATAATACAGTATTGAATTTTTTAATTAATTTAAAAATTAATAGTAATTGAATTCAAAAAGTGTCTTTAAATTATTATTGCTATTATAAAATTTATCATAGATTTATTATCTTAATCAGAAACGATAATTAAAATGTCGTTTGATATTAATAATAAAAAATTAAAATTATCGTTTGGTATTTAATAATACATTGATAGTTGACCAATAAGAGTAACTTATATATTTGTTTTGAATACAGAAATGGATTAGAAAAACATTTTTGATTGGTTACTGGAATTTCTTTGATGCTATTTCAAATATGGAGGCTATATTAAATATAGGGATTCTAGATAAAATGTAAGTTTTTTTAATAAGTGAAATTATTTCTGTATTTATTTAAAGATTAGATTAAAGTAAAAGTTCAAAGGAGTATTTCTATTAGCCTACTTTTATTTAGATAATTATTTAATATATTATGACTTTTAAAATTGATAATCGGAAAATGTAAATAAAAATTGTGAAAAATTTTTTACGTGCAGCATTCGTACCTCATACTAATGACAATTTTTATTCTACTGTATAGATTGTATTTAGATTGAAGGGAAATAAAATGAATATTGTACAGTATTTAATTTAGTGTCACTTTTGAGTCTACTCTCCAAAGAAAAGTGAAATAACATTTATAAATTCACCATACTGCCCATCTGTATGTCTCTCTCTGTTCCTCAATAATAACTTTTTCCTAATTATTAGATTTTCATGAAATTTAATAGTGATGTTCTACCGTTATAGGTCACCTTGACGCCACATTAATTCTAATTGCAATCATTTAAAAATGGCAGATATTCAAAACTGAGATAATCTATTAATACATCCTAAGCTAAGCATTCGATTTTTATTTTAAATTTAGCAAGATGATCTATGCAACAAAGAGCCAAGCACGTACTCATTTTTTTGCAAAGCGGATGTTTAACATGTGTTTGTTTGTTGTATAATAGAAGATATTTCTATATATATTTAATACAAGTGTTTTCATAGATGAACAAATTTTGAATATTTATCATTTTATTTTGAAAGAAAATATAAACAAACAATAACAAGAGAAAAATGATATTGAATTTGGAGCATTGTTTATTCAATGATTATATACTGTATATGATATATTGCATGTTGATTATTTTTCAATAATTATTTTTAATATGTGATTTATAAACAAAACTCGGCAACGCTGGGTATTACTGCTAGTTCTGTATTATAATAAATTCTAATTATGAATATGTAAAAATGCCTTAATTTATGGTGTATTATACAATACCGTACTATATTTTAGTTGCATAAAATTGAATTTTATAAAAGCATGAAAAAATTTAATATTTTGTTTCTTGTTGATAATATTTGCGTATTTAATAATAATATAAATAATTTTAAAAATCTGTAATCAAATTTTATGCAAAATAAGTGCTTTGATATAAGATCTTGACTTGAAATGCACGTAATAATTTTTTCATTTTTCTACAGATACAATTTACATTCAAGACACTATGTTCTTCACCTTTTACGATTTGGATTTCACATAATGAGATGGAAACTTAAAACAAATAAGAATTTTGAATTTTTTTATTGTTATTATTTAATTCATTTAAGAATGACAAATATGGCATGCTGACTGAAATAATTTTATAATTTTCTTTAAATAATATTGAATATTAGATTATTTATTTAACTGAAATATATTTAACCTTTTTTTTATTATGTTTTTGAAGGTAATTCTAAAATTTTCTTTTTACTTGCATTTTCTTATTGTCGTCTTTGTGAAAGGATAATTTTGCATCTTGCAGAATAAATTTATTCGCTATTTCATTTGCCAGATTTTCAGAATTGCGTCTGTTCGTATTATCGATCTCCTCTTCCATTTTTTCTATGTTTTCGAAAATATTTTTAATGGAAGAGGGTTTTTCTTTTTTATCTCGAACGCAATCCATGTTTTTAGCCATTTTATTTTGCTGTGTAATCGATTCGTTATCATCATAATAATTTTGGAAATCGACCGCTAGCTTAGTATCAGAAATATTCTGAGTGAAAGGAGAGAGTTTAGTTTCGGAAGTATTTTGAATTGGAAGTGATTTTAATTTTTCTTTCCCCTCTTCCACGTCAATCAGAACTTCTAAATTAAGTTCCGCATCTAGATCGACAATTTCTTCCGATCCAAACTCAATATTTATTAGAATGCTTTGTGCCACAGAATATTCCTGGATTTCTTCTACTGATAAATTCTTAAATATCTGTATATCTGCGTTTGTTTCGGCAGGTTTAATGCTTTCTAATTCCAATCCGTTTTCTTTTTTTTCCACCGCGAAATTATATTGTACGTCTTCCACTTTTACTTGCAATTCTTTTTCCGGTTTTGATCTTTCCGATGAATTTGTAATTTTTATAACTGCCGTAATTTTTTCTTCATCTATTTCTTTCCTTTTTTCGTCAGCTTTACTTCCCGAAACCTCTCTGAATTCCGAAACATCATTTTCGAATGATGACGAACTACTTCTCGTTGTTGATGTTACGTTATCTATACTAGAATATTCCATTACTTCTCTATTCTGTGTTTCTTTTTGCAGTGCTTTTCGTTCATTTTCGGGCTGGAAAGCTGTGTCAGATGATTTGGAAACTATAATCACTGTTGTTTGTAGTTTATCTTCTTGAAAACTTTTCGTTTCCTTAGGTTGAATCTTTCCTGTAAAATCATCCCGATGGATCTCTCTAAGCGGTTTAAAATATTCCATTTCATCCGAACAGTATTCGGTATTTATTGTAGGTTTTGTTTTAGTAATCTCTGAGATGTCAGTCAAATTTTTTATTACTTCCAAATCTTCTTTTATATTCATCATTGATGATGAAATATTTAGATTTTCCGATGACATTTCTTCAATTCCCGTCATATACTCACTGCTTTGTGTATCGTCCATACTTTTCTGTGATACTTTTGGAGCAACAATATTTTCAGTTGACGTTTCGGGTAACTTTCTATCCGGACTTTTCATTTCATCAAATATATCTTCCTGATATTTAATATCTTTCGCTATTTCTTCGGATGATTTTTCGAATTTTATCATGCTTTCATTCGTTGATGTGTTTACTACATCAACAAATATGTTTTCTATTTTTTTCGCTGATATTTCGATATTTATCACATCATCTGACGATTTCGTATTTTCAGATACTTTTCGTTCAATTTTTTCTGTTGGTGGTTTTGCTAGAAATTCTTTGCTGTCTTCATCTTCGAGTGATTTAAATCGTGCATCTATCGTTTGCACGTATTCATTTTTTACATCTACGACAGATGACGTTGATTTTTCTACGAGAACTTTAGGTCCCTTTACAGCATTCGTATCTTTTAGCGAATTTAAGAAATCTTCCACTGTCTTCAGACGCATTTTAAATTGTTCAAATTCCAACATTATACTCGATTCTTCAGGAGTAACTTCCGAAAAATCTTCGTCTGAAACTGTGGTCGATCTTTCGTCTCCTTTAATGATTTGTACGTCTGAATGAATTTGTTCTCCTAGTTCATCATGCATTTTACGCTGAATAGTTTCCAAATAACGAAATTTTGACAATAAATAGAAAATTACACCACCAATCGATACCTCAATCCCCCATCTAAACGCATGGTAAACCAAACAAATAAATATATTGTTTTCAATCATAATGCAGTTTTCTTTCATCGGAAATTTCTGTTCAAACTGTTTTTTTATAGCAATATTATTGTTATGTCTTTGAATAATATTCTATTCCTATTGTTATCCTTAATTTTAAATAATTTACTCAAAAATATCTTAAAAAATGAAGAATTTACGCAAAAAATAATGCATTTTATTAAGATAATCACGACCAGGAAAACATTAAATTTCAATAAATTTCCATAACTTGTATATCTATATATAGGCTATAAATTTTATAGATTTTATAGGAAGACTGATTTTTGACGGATTTAAATTACTATAATGCTCGTTTATAGAAGTGATGATGATAAAAATTTATCAAAAATTAAACACAAATACAATTTTTATATTAAGTTGTGACCTTGTGACTTTTTTATTTCATCAATTATGCCATGAAAATATCCAACATACATAATAGCAAAGAAGCTCTTTTTGACAAGATCATGCACACAAAGCACAAAACAGAAGAAAGTTTTGTTTTTCTAATAAGATAATTCAGGATAACACCATTTATCTATATCGTCGGCGATATCCTAAGAAACCGTGATATTCTTATAAATCGGACTGATCCAAGAAATCCCTCGAACCTAATTTATTCGATGAATGATAATCGTTGTGAGTTTTCGAGTACAGGTGGATAGGAGGCTGTTATAAAAAATATAAACAAATATATATAAATAATCAAGTTAAGTTTATTTGGTTTATAATTGTCCTTTAAAGTTTTTATTTTTATTTTTTCTGTTACTAATATAACGTGTTAATATTTTCAGATAGGAAGAAAACGTGAAGTATCAGATTTATTAGTATGAGAACAGATGAATAGATAAATATAGAAACTATACATGCACAAGAATGTTTCTCACTTACGGTGGAAAGTTACAATGGAAGTTAAAGTGAAAAGTTATTCATTTCCCATTTGTTTGGCCTTAGGCCTGGACTTTGGAAGAGGCTGAACAATAACAGAATAAAAAGTTAACAGAAGAAAGGTAGAAATAATAATAGTCTTAATTATTTATTTATTAAAACTCACACTAGGGCTCATCGCTCGACTTGCAGAACTTCGATTTCTTGCTCGTAATTTTGCCAGTGCGTTTTCAGACATGTCTGCTCTTTCTTCGGCATCTTCCAATTCTTGTTGGACTTTCCTGAATTTAGCAAGATTCAATGCAGCTATTTCTTCCTAAAATAAAATTTTGTTATTAATATGTTTATTTTTTTGGATTTATTTTGTCTTTTTTAAATGCTGTTATATGATAACTTACTGCTTCCTCTATTTGTCTCTTGTATGTTTTTATTTTCTGTTGTAATTTATCGATAAGATCTTGCATTCTTTCGTGATTCTTTCGGTCTTCGTCCATTTGGAATTGAAGTTCCTTTAATTTTCTCTCCGATTTGCGATAATTTTTAGCTGAATCTGCGTGTCTACGTTGTTCGTGTTCTAATTCGGTTTCTAATTCTCTCACCTGAAAAGTAGATTTATAAATATAATTGAATTAAATGTAAATTTTGTTACGATATTTTTTTTATAAAATTTACGGGACAAATTTTATGAAAAACTTACTTTCTGTTCCAGTTTCTGAATGATTTTTCTTCCTCCCTTAAGTGCAGCTGCTTCCGCTTCATCTAATCTGACTTGCATCTCTTTCAGTTGTTGTTCAACAGCTTTTCTTATTTTCTCTTGTTGTTGTGCATGTTCTTGTTCCGCTCTAAGTTCATCAGCTAATCTGGCTGCATCGACCATTGCCTTCTTTGCTTTTTCTTCCGATTGTTTAGCTTCATTTAACATTTCGTCAAGGTCGGCCTAGAGAATAATCTCAGTTTAAACATTTTTTTCTTTATGCATTCGCTTTATAAAATTTAATAATTTTGCTTACATGTAATGCTTGCATTTCTCCTTCCAGTTTTCTCTTGGCCATAGAGATTGAAGCATGTTGTGCTGAAAGTTCGTTCATTTGATCGTGAAGATCACCTAATTCGGATTCTGCAGATCTTCTCTGCCTATCAGACTGATCAATATAATTAATTTAATAAGTTATTTTAACATCTAAACAAAATAATTAATAAAAATCTAAATGCAAAATTACCTGTTCTAATAACTGTCTACTTTCTTCTAACTCTCCTTGAAGAGCATTGCAATGCCGCTCTGACATAGAGTATTGTTCTCTTAATTCATCCCTTGCTCTTTGTTCTTCTTCCAGAGCTTGTTGTAACTCCTTTAAGTTAATTTGGTATTTCTTCAGATTCTTTTGAGCATCGGCATTTGCTTTATTTGCGTGATCTAAAGCAATTTCCAACTCATTGATGTCACTTTCTAGTTTCTTCTTTAATCTTAAAGCTTCTGCTTTTCCACGAGCTTCAGCTTCCAGACTTGCTTGCATTGAATCGATTGCTCTTTGATGGTTCTTTCTATAATTTGTGTATATATTAACATAGAACAAACACACATTAAAAATGGAAAAACGATAACTGATATCTACCTCGTGTTTTCAAATTCTTCTTCCTTATCTTGCAGGCGACGATCAATTTCTTGACGAACTTGAGACAGTTCTAATTGTGCTCTTAATACTTTGTTTTCTTCTTGTTCTAGGGCTGCTTCTGCTTCCTCTAGAGCTGCTTGAAGTTCTTCCTTTTCCATTTCTAATCTCTTTCGTGATTTTTCTAACTCGTGTACACTTCTGCCTCCCTCTCCTAGTTGGTCCATTAAGTCTTTGATCTCATCTTCGTGAGACAAATATAAAGATATAAAGATTAATATTCGCATATAAAAATTTTAATATTTAATAAACTTAGTCATATATATTTTTTTACCTTGCAGGTTCTTGTTTTCTCGTTTGACTGATTCATATTGTTCTTGGCTTTCTTCGTATTGTCCTCTTAATTTAAACAATTCTGTGGAATAGTTTCTGCATTCTCTCTGAGAAGCATCAAGCTCTGCTGCTAAATCGTCCACTTTCTGTTTCCAGTCAGCAATAACTTTATCAAATGACTTTTGTCTCTTTTCTAAAGCAGCTGCTGTTGCATTAGCTCTGTCAACTTCAATTGTCATGTCTTCAAGTTCTCCCTGTAATCTCGATTTTGTCTTTTCTAATCCACTGCATTTTGCATTAACTTGTTCAATATTTTCCTCTGCTTCTTGAAGTCTAGCTTGAAGCTTTCTCCTTTAATTAGAAAAAATAAATTATATATAACATGAAGAGCAATATAAATAGTTTCTATATATAGAATAAAAAATATATTTACTTCGCTTCTTCGAGTTCTTCCAATCTTGCAAGTCCTTCGCTTTCGTATTTGTTTTTCCACATTTGCAGCTCAGCATTAACTTTACTAAGTTGTCGTTGAAGATCGGCCTTTGCTTCTTGCTCTTCTTCTAATTGTTCCCTTAATCCGTCCAAGTCGTGTTCCAAATTTCGGAAACGACCCATAAGAGCAGAACGTTCCTAAGAGAGAAAATCGTAAATTAAGAATATAATAATTTAAATAAATCCCACCATATCAAATTGAATATTTTGCTTACTCTGCTTTCTTCATCTGCCGTTCTCTTAGCCTCATCAAGTTGCGTTAAAAGAGACATCTTTAGTTTGTTTACTTGAGCGAGTTGAGACTCTAAATCTTCTACCTGCCTTTGTAAATCTGAATTTTCTACAGATAATTTCTTTTTCGTGGAATCGAAATCTCCTAAAGACCTGTTAGCTTCATCTAATTTTCCCTGAAGATCTAAAACTTGCATTTCTAATTGTTTTACTTGTTTCTCTGAATTTGCCTGGAAAAATATTTAACGCTTAGAATTATAAAACAGATTTTTTTATATTAAAATTTTTATAAAAAAAATTCTTACTTTTTCTTTCTGTACATGATCAATACTGGCTTTAACGTCATCTAATTCTCCTTTCATTTGACCCTTTTCCTTTTCTAACCTATTTATAAATTGTTTTGTGATGATAAAAATCGGAAAAAAAGGATTTTGTAATGTTTATTAAAAAATTACCTGCTCCTATGCTTGTTTAATTGGTCATTCTGTTCGCTTAATTCAGCTACTACATCATTATGTTTCTTCCTCAAAGTTGACATTTGTTGTTCGTGTTGGATATTTGCTTCTTCTAAATCTCTTCGCAGTTTAGCCATTTCTGCTTCCCTTCTCTTATTTAGTTCAACCTTTAAAGAAACAAATAATAAAGTATTTCACAATAAAACTTTCAATCATATTAAAACAATATTATTTGATTTTACCTGTGCTGATGTTGCACCTCCAGCTTCTTCCAAACGTTCACTTAATTCTTCGATTTCTCTTGCAAGATCTGCTCTTTGTTTTTCGGCCTACAGTTTAATTATTATTAGAAATTTATATTTTTAAAAAGATAAAAAATGTCTTGTTTTAAACATTTCACTCACTTTAGCTCTAGCCTGTCTTTCTGCTTCTAATTCTTCTTCCAGTTCTTCAATTCTAGCCTGAATAACGATATTTATAATATTAAATATGATCTACTATTTTATGAAATATATATATTTTTTTCAATTAAATCGAAAATTACTTGTAATTCTTTAATCTGCTTTTGCAGTTTTGCAACTAAACTTTGTTCGTCTTCTAATTTTGCAGCCAGACTAGCCATTTCTTTTTCTTTCCTGGAGAAAAATTAATTTAATTTTTATCGATTTATAAATATTAATAATTCGATAATTTAATTATCATTTTTTATTCTTAATACCTCTGTAATGCTTGTTCTAATTCTTTTTTAGCTTTTTCTAAGTCAGCTATAGCTTCCTGAGCTAATTTCAGATCGCCTTCTAATTTTCTCTTATTTTTTTCGGTATCACCTCTTAGTTTCTTTTCCCTTTCCAAGTTATCTTCTAACTATAGAATTTAATTTTTAAGAATTTTAATTATTTTAATTTTTTATGATTTGAAAACCAAAATTGTTATTTAAAGTTACCTCATCTAATGTTTGTTCGAGTTTAGCTTTAACTTTGTTCAAGTGATTTACTTTATCTTCGGAGGCTTGAAGTTCTTCAGACGTTTTCTGGATATAATAAAATGTTAATAAGTAAGTAATTGTAAATATTTTAAGTTAGCATTATAAAAATTCTGATGTATATTTTTTATTTACTTGAGTGACTTCTTGTAGGTGTTTCTTTTCTTTGTTAAATTTATTAATAAGTTCATCTTGATGAGCGATTTCATCGTTCAAGTTACGAATTTGATGATCTTTAGAAGCCTTATCTTGTTCCGCCTATTAAAATGTTTGTTTATAAATATATTTTGTTAGAAAAGAGCAAAAAAAAAAATCTATTTTTTCAATTTTATCTGTTAAAATATGCATTTTATATGCTCGATAGACTGAGCATATTTTAATTTATTGCAATATAATATTTTAATAATTTTTCAAACCTTTTGGATAGTGAGTTCCATATCTTCAACATCTTTCTTCAGGCTAGCTACTTCTCCTTCTAATTTTTTCCTCGTTTGTGTCAATTGGGTGTGGGCGTCTTCTTCATGTATTAACCTATCTTGTGTTTCCTGATCGGAAGAAAATAAAGAATATTGATCAGAAACTCCATCCGAAGAATAGTAACTGGGATGAAATTGTTCAGATATAGAAGGCCAGTCATTTTCGTATTCAATAACAGCCATGTCTAACTTCTGGTTACCAGCTGACCAAGAGCATTTCTGGCGAGTTTCACCACTTGAAACTGTCAGAGAATAGACTCTATTATCTGAGAATATGTTTAGTTTGTAAGGAGACTCTCTGACTACTATATTTAGTAGGAAGTGTATAAAATTTTAAACCGAAAATGTTTATTTATTATAGACTAGAACTTGACAAAGTTTGAATAAATATATATATATAAAGAATTTTAAAAACAAATCTTTTATTCTATTCACGCTAATGTTTATTTTATGTTTTTAAATAAAAAAAATAAAGTGGAAAATATTAAATTTATTTATTTTTCGCATCATAAATTATTTTTACACGTTATTAATAAGAAGTTTTCAGTTTATTATTATTAATTTTTTATTATATACTTTCAAATTAGATGAATTATTATTCTAATAAACTAACTTGAAGTTGGCATTCCAAATCAGCTTTTTGTGTAAGGGCACGATTTAATCTTTCCTCTAAATCACCACATCCGGATCTTTCTGCTTCCAGTTGTAAAAATAAATCGTTTTTATCTTGCAATAATTTTACATTTTGTACTTCAAGTTCTTTCCTTATTTTCTCTTCTTTCGCGAAAGCCTCTTGTTCTTTCTTTAACTTCTCTTCCAAGGCTTTTAATTCATCTTCTACTCTTGCAATACTCAATAAAGGTTTCACCTATAAAGAAATTTTTTAATCAAAACACACAAATTCATAAATCACTTCTTTCTATTTCTTTTCACTGTTGTTATCAGATTACAAATATAAGTTGATGTTTAAGATAGCGAATAATAATTATATATATATATATTTAAAGTTGTTCCACTTTATCATAATAAACTTAACAAACAGAAATACAAGAACCAGATACGAAAAGAATGTTATTTATATATCAGACCATTGATCATGGATTCAAGCCCTTATCAATTGTACCAATTATAAAATTTATCAGTGACTTTGCTCTCATAATTGAGCTCTATCTGTATTTTAGTTACTTAAGGGATATTAAAAATGTGATTTCTCTCCCTTAAGAAGCTTTTTAGAATGTGTTCATTGCCATAAAAAGGCAGAATCATTGAATTTTGGAAGAAATATTTTATTGGAATCTTTAAAACTTATATTGACATAAAAATTACTTTGAATTATATTATTTTTAAATATACATGATGGGAATATAAAAAATTAAATTTTAAAATAACTCAATTTTGAAATTTTTATCAAGATTTTACTGTATACCTGCTTTTTTCCTATAAATACAAACTTATTAACCATAACTATTTTAGAATTACACTTGAATATAAATTTTGTTAATATTTGATATTCCCTCTTTATTTGCAATAATTATCACATAATTATGGATATATATATAATGTGAATATCCTACATCAATAACTCCTTAAGGTTAGAATTTTATAAATGCTTCAAGAATAGTGAGATTTTTATATGATGAGTTAAAAAATTTATTGTCAGTTCAAACAACTATTAATTTTAGTAAATGAAATATAAGATGTAAATTTGATGAGTACATTGTATAAAAATGTACAATATAAATTATACAAACCCCTCAAATATAAATTGCCTTAGATTAATAATGGCTTCATATAGAAATTATAAATTTTATTAAATATAGTGTCACCTAGAAAAATATACAGGCAGTCTTTGATTTACAACAGGGTTTGATTCAAACCTCAAGATAATAAGTCAGAGCAATTGGAAATTGAAAATACCAAAATTTATGGATTGCACACTACCACTATCTATTATTACTCCATTTTATCACAATTTAACAAACACAAAAATACAAGAACCAGACACAAAAAGGATGCTTTCCATATATCAGATCATTTATAGGAATTTGAACTTGTGAATTGCATTGACCAGTTGCAGAATTTGCTGATTACATTATTTTTCTGATATAAGTGTTTGTAAGTCAAAAGTATCATAAACAGAAGACTGTCTCGTCTTATATATGTAATTTATTATGAATCTAATTATTATTATTTTATATCTAGTTTACAATATAGGGATTTTAGAATTGCATCATATATAGGTAATCTTCATATAACACAGTAAATAGGTTCCTAAAAAATGCCATGTTGTGTGAAACCATGTTATATGAGATCTGTAGCCAATACAAAAAAGGGAGTTATGTTCAAAAAGTAATAATTTTCTTTAATTCCACATAAGAAACTTAATTTTTATTAGGAATATTAATAGCACAAAACATAAAGAAAAAAATATATATGTAAGATCCAAAAAATATATGTAAAAGAAAAAGTACACAGACTTTGTAATATTTAATAACTATCTTTCTTACCACTGTTCAGTTAAAATGAAAATGTTTTCTCTTTTAACATATCAACTTTACTTTCTGAACTTTTTTCTCCATTTAAAGCTTGTGTATTTTCTGCTCTCTTTACAAAATCTGTAATCTAACCTGCTACAAAACAATTGTTCCTTAACATATACCCAAAAAAATTTATGAATAAAAAAAGTTGTTTTCTATTTCACATTCTCTATTGAAGAATAAAAACTAATTTTTTTTATCAAAGAACTGAATGTTTGGAACACAAAATACTCAATTGTTGACAGTTAACTCAGTTTAAAAATTACCGTATATACTCGAATATAAGCCGACCCCCCCGACTCCAGAGTTTAAAAATCGGTAAAAATGCATAACACGTGTATAAGCCTACCCCCTGACTTAAGTACTTAAAATTTTGCAAAAATTTGAAACCAATAAATTACATGATTTTTGATTTTTAGTTATCGATATATTAATGCCATTTGCCAACGTGATTTTTGATTTTTAGTTATCATATATTAATGCCATTTGCCAAAAAATATAAATATATTTTATTGAAAACTTTAAATATCATATAAAATAAATTATATAATACAAACACCAATATATAATTTAAAAAATAAAATTTTATGTTACCCGAAGCGATCGAGTGCGTCACGCTGCTGACTCCAACCTGCATTTGTATAAGTGCATCAGATAGGTGATGTTGCGCCGCAATGCAGAAATTCTCGACAATAATTCAGCTAAAGTGATCCAACACAGTGCGCCTACTTAAGATTCTTGAACGATTGTCGAGAATTTCTGCGTCGCGGCGCATCAGGCAGCACAGGGTCCCCTATCTGATGCACTTATATACAGTAAATGCAAGTTGAATTCGGCGGCGCGACACGCTCAATCGCAGCAGGTAAAGTAAAATTTTACTCCGAAGCAAGATTGATATCTGAGAATGACATAGCTTCAGAAAATATCAAGTTAATGAATAGTAATAAATTTTTATTTTTTACATAAAAATATTTTCTTTTTATTATTGTTATTGAATAACTGTTTTCTTTTCTAAAAAAAATTCATATTTAAGTATCACAGTAAAAATTCTAATGGAATAAGTCTACGTCACACGGCTCCCAAGAGACCGTTCAAAGTTTCGTTTCCCTTACATTGTACTGTATTTTGTCTAGTTGAAATTGAGTTATCGTATTCAAATCTTTGATCGTATTTTAAAATGAGTGGACCATTCTAACGATGACGTCATACACCGTTAGGATGACGTGTGCAATGTGATTTCTAGACGTTAAACATGCGATTTCGAAGTTTTGATTTTGTATACAATGAACTTTTTTGATAAAGTTATTTTTCAGTACAGATTTTAAATAATTATTATTTTTTCATTTAGTTTATTTTTCAATCTATTTGATTAAATCATGGATGAGTTTAATATAATAAGCATTTATGGATTACTAGCGAATGGATTAAAATATTAATTTATAAGAATGAAAAATAAACACATTTTTCAATCAAAAATGAATCCTAAGTAAGATTCTCAATCGATTGTCGAATTTTCGCAGCGCATCGTATCGGGCAGTGCGGCATCGCGACGTGCTTGATCACTTCGGGATAAGATAAAATTTTACCTGGTATTGTATTAAATGAATTATTGTAAAATTTCTTTCCTGATCTTCAGGAGACATTCAATAACCTATATTACTTCAATGTCGCCAGCCGAAAAAAAGTTGATTTTTTTTGACCGTGTATATACCCGTGTAGCCAACCCCCCACTTCAGAAAATTTTTTTTGAGAAAAAACCTCAGCTTATACACGAGTATATACGGTAATTCAATTAACTCAATTTCAAATTGAAATTGAGAATAGACTGTATATAATCCCTCTTACAATAAACTAGGGAAACATTAAATCCAATACACTGCCTAAATGGTTCATAATTAAGCAAACAAATCAACACTACCTGCCATAGTGCTGATTTGTTTGCTTAATTATAAACTAAGGAAATTGCATTTATGAGTTTTAGTAAAGTATTTCCCAATGGAGTGCATTTTGTGTGTATTGTGTGTCCAAGGTGTGGATTTATAGAAAATTAATGAAAATGTTTTGTATTGTAGAAGAGTAAATGTAGTTTTTTAAATGTTTCTAAATGTGTTAAGTAAAAAACTGTGTTGTAGAAGTACTATGTTATGCAATTTTCTAATCATGTTACAGCAAAACTATTATATGAGGGTTAAATGTGTTATTTTACTTAGTAAAATCTAAATGCAAAACATTAAATAAATTCTGAACTGAAAGAAAAAGTTTGGAGTAAATTTAATTTTATTATAAAAATTTTTAGAATATTAAATTCATTAGTTATAAAAAATGCTTGTTAATATTAAAAGCATATTGTGATCTGTGATGAAATATTCCTTTAAATTTCATTTTTTGGATTCTTATATTGATTTTCTTAATATTCTAGGTCTTACATATGATGAATATAGAAAAAGATCTGACTAAGATATTTTCAGTTAGAATGAAAATATATAAAGTTCAGCCATGTTTGCTGATTACTGTTAGTATCTGGTCTGAAAAATTTCAATCTTTCTACAAATAGCAGTTATATGATGAAAAATTTTAGATAATAATTATGCAAATAACACATTTCTTATTGTTTTTATATTTCTCTGATTATGCTTAAAATATCTAATTATAATTGTGTGTGTGTTGTTTCTGGAAAAAAAATATTTCATGATATTCTATATTCAAGATTATAAACTTTGTCAGAAAATACATAGTTTATGAATGGAAACAAAATGACTTTTTCATTTCTTTCAGTGTTGTTAATAAAAAAAAAATTGATTAAGAATATCAAAGTAAAATTATGTAGAAATAAATGCAAAACTACTTTTTATAAAATAATAATGATGATAAAATTTCATAGTGAAACTGTACAGTTAAAAGTGATTTTAAAGCAACTGGATGTATATATAGTGATGAATAAAGCAAAAACAGATTCATTAAATAATTTATGGAAGAAAATAAAATGTAATTGAGAGTTTACTCTATAAAATGTTTTAAGAGTATATAATTAGGTAATTGAAGAATCGGAAGAGAAATGAGAATTAGTATAAAACAAATAAATTGAAATAAATAAAGAGGGTAAGGTTCTAGTGGTGAATTGATAATTTAAAAAATATAGGAAAAGATGATGAGAACAGATATATATACAGTAGAACTTGTATAAGATTATCACCTTCCGTTACAATCAAAACTGGTTGTTTATATAGGTGGCAGGGTTGCAGAGTCGGATGGCAAATAATCTGACTCCAACTCCACCTTTTAAAAAATATTCGACTCTGACTCTAACTCCGACTCCCTAAAATTTGTAAGGTCTGACTCCGACTCCTGACTTCTGGCAGTTCAAAAATCGACTCCGACTCCACCTCAAAACCTTCGACTCTGCAACCTAGGATTGCAGGATCGGATGAAAAATGATCCAACTCAAACTCCACCTTTTAAAAAAATCCGACTCCAACTCCCTAAAATTTGTAAGGTCCGACTCCGACTCTAACTCCATCCAAAAACCTCTGATTCCTTGACTCCGACTCTGTAACCCTGACAGGTGGTTGGCTTATATAGGTTAATTATAGTACTGCATGTTTAAATGAAACAAAATGATTACTCTTTAATAAGAACAAAATATATGTTTTTGTTGCAATTTATAACACAATTTATTATTTGTTCGAAAACACAACAACATTTAATTAGTATGGAAAAACTATTAGTAGTGCTTTGTCGCATCCCACTTTTATTTTTATAATTTCTACAGCAAAGCAGTGTTCGATATTTTTTAATTGAGACAACAATTTTTCATTATTTTCTATTGTTGATGCCAGTTGTTTTAATTCTTCAAAATTTGCTTAAGGTTGCGATTTCCATTGTTCCTCCACTTAGCCAGAATTTCTTTTTGAGACTATTTTGTGATCTGTGTTTTCCCCATGTTAAATTTTTCTGCTAATGCTCGTTGAGAAAGATCTTTCTTACTGTCTTCAATCATTTTTATTTGCTCTTCTAAATTCAAGGCATTAACTTTTTGTTTAGCCTTGTTTCAACATCCAAAGTGCAGTGATAGCATCATACATGTATGAGACCAGGGGGTTTATGCTGAACTAATCGACAAGCTCTCGCTATCGATAAGAATCGACAGTCACGTGATTAATGACGTACTTGTCTATTTGTTGATAGCACGAACACCAGTTGTCTATACCGTCGACTTGTAAGAGTAGACATCAACCATCGACAATCGAGCTCATGTTTTCTACCACTATGAAGCAGTCGAATACACATCTCGATTCTTATATTTTAGCATTGCAGCTCGTTATTTTAAAATGAAAATTCTTCTGAGAGAGGAGAAAGACAAATTAGACATAGGGAAAGCTCAAATACGTTTTAAAATTAAGAAATAATGCATTTGAATTAACAGATAAATTTTCATCAACTATACAGTCTTCCTAAAGCCGTTTCCCAAGCTTTTTCTCTGATGGAACACTTCATAAATCCTGAAATTTTTACGGAATACTTTGATTATTTTATAATATAGGTAGATATTAATTACCTATAATAATAAATAAATTAGACAAAAACATTTATTATCAAATTTTAATTATCCAAAATAAACTAGCGACTCCAGTTTCAACTTGGCACAGTAAAAAATGTAATTAAATCATATGAGACTTATATTAATTTTCATAATTTTTTACGGACCACTTATTGATCTTCTGCGGAACACTACTGTTCCGCGGAACATAATTTGAGAAACGCTGTTCTAAAGAATTGGTGATTATATTATGCAATTTTTTGTGATCTGAATTAAAGACTTCATATTCAGCCAGTGGTTTCATGATTGACAAGATTAAAGAATTTACAAATTTTAATAACAGTTAAAATTTTATGATGATAGTTCTCAGGTGGAGTACTCAGTTCTTCTCCTAGGTCAAAGTTATTGACCTCTTGCATTCCTTCCTGAATCTATAAGGGAACCCAGCTTTTTTAAAACATTTCTGAATAGTTAATTGTAAAACTTCTTGTGGTGCAACATAAATCCATCTCATTACATCTAGAATTGTAAATGATCAGTAATTTGCTTCTTTTGGTCTAATGTCAGTTTGCTTTCTAAGATCTCTAACGAAAGCTTAATCACAACCACAGAAAAAACAGCACACAATTCTCAAAGAAAAAACATAAAATATAAACCAAGGTCTATGAATACCAAAACTAGCTAATTATAGCCCAAATATTTTTAATTTTATTGCAATAAAATATTCTGGCTATAATTTGGCTAGTTTTCGTTTGATTTTTCTCAATGCTCAGTATTTGTATTTACAGTAATAAGTAAACTATGGATTTATAAGTCATCAATAACCATCTCAAGGCATGACTAATCAATGTTATAAGTTTTTCTTTCACAAATTCCTTTGGATAATCTACTAAACCTAAATAAAATTTGGGATTTTATTTCAACCAATAATCAAAAAGTGTCCATCTTATTACAAACAGTTGTTGAAGATACAAGATAGAGAGATGTCCAGGATATAGAGGTTTGGACATATAGTAAAATATAGGCTTTGTCCGGTTCCAGGAAAAGTCGTTCAACATAGAGAGGTGTCCAACTTGACAGGTTTTACTGTACTTTAATAAAAACCGATTTTTCTTATTAAAAGTTTATAAAAGTTGAAAACTGACTGATAGTTTTTGGGCATCTAGAATCACGGGGCCCTAGTCGGCCTATAGATAAATCCGGTCCTGCTCTTGGCCCCCATTCAATTCACGGAGCGGATCGACTAGACCTCTATCCTACTTTCTGCTGGATACGGATCCTTACGGATTGACGTCACCGATTCGATAGCCAATAAGAAACTACTTTGTTGTAAACGAGAGCTTTGAAAAACATGGCGGTAAACGACGAAATACTTATAAATTTGGTTGGAAAACGTTTGTCATTACGACAAATCCCGAAAAGAATATCACGACAAAATATTAAAAAATAATACTTAATAGAATAACGGACCTACTTAAACAAGATGGTAAGTTCATGAACAGAATACAGTACAAGTAATCGAATTGGGGGTCTATGCTGAAGTAATCGACAAGCTCTCGCTATCGATAAGAATCGACAGTCACGTGATTAATGACGTACTTGTATATTATACACACACATATATATATATCATTTTTAATTATTTGGCTTTTATTTTTGAAATTAAAATTAAGAAAAGAATTTTGCAAATTATTATAAGCAATCGTATTCTAAGCGTCATTTCTTTCATGCGATTTTTTTCTTCGTCATGTTTTTCTTTCGGGTGATTTTTTAAACAATTTACTAAAAAGATTTCTCTCGTGTTTTTTCAACATGTAAATACATTTTTCCTTTTGACATGATTTTTCTGACTATATATAAACAACGTTACTATTCTTTTTTGATGTATTTTTTTCAACTAGAAAGACATTTTTTGCTATAGTTTTATTTAAATTGAAAAATTAACAGTTTGAATACTGATTAGCTTTTCTCTTTGTTTTCGAAATAATTTTTCTACTTTGAATAAATTAGAAAGATTTTCACAGTGGTAATAACATGAGTTAGAACTGGTATGATCAACTCCCGTAATTGCATGATCAGCTCCACAAAACTTCTAGCTTTGACCATTTTTTCTTGGACAATTCTCGAATTGGCCATTGATTGTCGAGCGCATCGCGAATTGACCGGCCAAAGCCCCAAAATAGTCGTAAAATCTCGTATATTTCGGGCTTTGGCCAAATCTAGAAGTGGCCAGCCATTTCGCAACCATATATATATATTCTACAGTATTTATATATTGAATACATATACATAATCGATAACATATTTTTGAAAATGATTTCGATAACTTTTCACAAATCTTATGATAAAAACAAATGACTAACTGAGAAATTTTTATTCACTAATGATCAGGAGCTTAGTATATGCACAAATAATTCTGCAAAAATGTTTTTAGTTTAATTATTAACTCAGTATTCAGATTTTCTGCTTTTTATAATTGACAGGGTAAAAGTGATGCAAACAAAATTTCAGCTATATCAAGGTCGATTACCGAAATAAAAAGGAGAGTGGATAACATTATTCAAGGTTAAGTTATTTTATTTTTGATAGATGAAGAAAATTCGTCTTTGAACTTATTGAACTCGCAGTTTGAAGAAGTTTATTTTGGTCTAATGTAATTCCATAAATCATATCAACTCTAATTTTAAAACTTAAAATACGTATATATATTGTACATTGTTTTTATTTTCTTGTGAATCTTATTCAAGAAACGAATAATTAACAATACATTTTCGAATTTTTCAAAAATGTTTATTAATCAGGTTAATTCTAGTATATATAGAAGGTCTAGCTAGCATCTAAGATTTATGTATAGTTACTATATTGATATAATAATATTGACAATATTGATAATCATACTTCTAAAACTAGCGCTTCAACTTCTAAACTTATTATTGTTCTTCTGAACTATTCAATATATATATATATATATATCTGGAATGTCCTCGTTTAATAATATCTAATTTAATTATTCATTTTAAAGATATTAAATATTTCAGCTAACAATAATATTTTAAAATTTAATCGACAGATGACGTGATGAGTAAATTCTAGTCTATGGTCGGAAGAGTACTGTACTACTGTCATCGATCTAAATATATGGATAGACTGCTCAATACTAGCAATGAGCGAAGCCATCCTGCTGGTGGGGTATATTCAATGTAGCAATGTTGTAAAATCGATGATATAGCAAATTGACTTTATTTTGTGGCCGGATGTATCCGATTTATGTTAGTAAATATGATGACTAGAGCCAATTAATTAATAAAAAGGGTGTAGTACCCCAATATGCACTATTATACTACATAAACCCATCACTTCAGTGACTTTACCTCATCATTAGTATTGAGCAGTCTGTCCATGTATATATATATCAATGACTACTGTACATTGTTTTGGTAAGTTTAATAATAATAAATTCTGTATTATATTTAAAAATATTTTATTAATAAAAACAATAAAAATTTAAACTTTTTCTAAAATAAATTAATTAAAATTACTGTATGTCAGTGCAGCGTAAAGCTAGTAGTTTATAAATGTAGTTTATATTTAAAACAATCTTTTATACAATGCAGTATTTGAATTTAAGATTGTATATGTATCTATTATTTATGTACTAAATGATGCAACAAATAATATATTCTTATTTAAACACAGTATAACAAAAATAAGGAAAAGAAATTCAAAAAAGTAATAAACATTTCTGGAAAATATTAAAATTATGAAGTATACGACTTCGTCATTTTATTGACAGTTAAATAATGAATAATTTAGATTCGATAATAAATTACATTCATAAATTTTTCTACTTTTATTTGCTTTATTCATGTTTATTTATTTATTATTTGTTTCGCTAGATGGCGCTATATTATCGAACTCTATAGAGTCCCTAGATTTAGAGTAGCGCACCCCGACCTGCGGCCGCCATTTTATAGCCTTCTGGCTGATTGCTCGCCATACAGTACTATAGAATTTTCGCAAGAAATATCTAACTCGCATTCATACAACCATATTAGGAAAAGAAAATGCATTTATAAATTTAAAAACATGCCAACGAATATTAAATAATGCATAATTGTTTTAGGAAAAATGTTTTAACTTGCATTATTCGTAACGAAATTAACACATTACTTTTTACTGTCTTCACTTAAAGACAGTACATTTTTTTCTTATGTAAATATTTACTTCGGCAAAAATAAAGTTTTGTTTAGACATTTATTATTTTTTTAATTATAATTAATAACCACATTTAATAAATCATCCGAAATTAAGTATGTTTATTTTTCTTTTATATTTACATTAATATTATAGTATATAGTTTATTTATTAATTCCAGGAGTGAATTTAAAATTTGCTATCCGTTTCTGTAATGTGCGAACACATGGATATGGCAAGTTATTTCCTGATTTCTTCATAATCACTTCTACCACAATCTATGTATAATTTTAATACATTGTTAACAGTTTTATCAGCCATGTAAAACCTTGCAACGATTGTTTTAAAAGAAATCACATTTGATCACTGTTGAAAAACTCATGTAATTGTTTTTCCAATTGATGAATTTTATTATAAGATGTCTTTAACTTTCTCTTTGGTGCTCTGTTTTCTTCGTCTTCAACATCTCCAATTGCTTGCACTTTTTCTTTTTCATATATTTCCATGGTTTCTATTTCTTTGTTTCATTAGATAGATAAAGTTACATCTGCTAGAAAAATTATATTTATATTATTATTTTTATCAGCAATTAACATGCTAGGATTTATTTGTAAATATTTTTTTTATTTAAGAATTATACTCAATATTTACATTTTTCTTAAATTATTAACAGGTGAAAATATTTTTCAGAAATATAATATATATTTTATTTAGAACTCTCCATATACAATGCTGCATAAATAGTTACATGAAAAATAGAATTTATTTGACTAGTGTATACTTCATATTTTTCAGAAATATATTGAAATAAATGCTGTATTTTACCAATATACTGTATATAAACTTTATTTTAAAATGTGTAAGATATAAAAAATATTGTAAGTTAAGTCTCACTTACTCCTAATTAAATAATAAATGTATCTATGAGATTGCATTTCATAGATATATTTATATTATATAATAGTTTTTGAATTTTAAAAAAATATGAAAACAAATAGAATTACTATTATAACAAACGCATGAATCTGCATATAAATCTTAGTGTTGGTAATTATTATTAACAGACAGCATGAAGGAGAATGGGATATTAACTATAACATACCTACATCATATTCTTTGAAGAGGTGAGTTTCTTGGTTTTGGAAGTCTGCGATGATCAAATACTGTATAGTTGTTACAACATTCCATCGTGGCAATTTCTTACCACCTTTTCGATTGTTTTCAAATTGATCATCAATGAAATGGTTCTGAAAAATAAATTAACATATAACAATCATAAAGTACTAACTTTCAGGAATAAGCCACGTGAAAAAATTATAATGACTAAAGCGATAATACTCTAAAAAATTTTGTAATATTTTATTTTATCACTTCGTCGCCATGTTACAGCATTACCTGAACACTAAACTGACCCTGACACTAATGGTTTTACATTTAAAAAATATCGGGGATTTATTTACAACTAATCGAAGCAATTGTATTATTTAAATTTATATTAAATAGAAACTGATTCCCTATCGCACATTAGCGATTTTAGTAATGAATCCGTATGAAAAATGGTTGAGAAGTGATGCTATATAAAGTTCTAGTTTCAAAATTATCCTTATTTAGTATTGCTTTAGAAACTTAAAGAAATTATTCCTGGCAGTAATCACGGGTAACTTTATGGAAAGTAAACTATAATACTAACGTGGGAAAATAATAACGCCGAGAAGTGCAGCGTAGTATTATAAGCAGGCGTAACGATCGCGAGTCGTTGCACGCGCTGGGACGGTGCACACGCGACACAAAGTCCGTGCGCATGCGCAGTCAGATACAACCGAGGTAACATCTGCGCAAGCGCCAGAATAGTACAGATTATCGGCTTAAATATATCCTCCGAACACTTCCCAGCAGAATGGTTGGGTAGCGTAGTGGAGTAATCCATAGGCAGATATTGCGGTTAAATAGTGTAGGTTATGGGCTCCAAACGGGACAGTGACAGGGAATGAACTCATAGATGAAAGAAGGGGCTAGAGGCGAAGAGTTAGGGAGGGGGAGAATAGATGGCACCACGCGTAACAGGCGCGCGCCAGTAGCGCAACAAATAGCGCGCGCGAGCGACGCCACTGAACTTTCGGCCTCTATAACACGTAAACGTGTGACCTTTAACCCCTGGTCCTATGGGGTTATTTTCTTTTCTCGACCCTCCCTATCGAACGGTACCACTTTTGAGGTGCTGCATTAAGGGCACATTTGTACCGTTATATTAAATAGAAACAGATTCTCTATTGCCCATTAGCGATTTTAGTAACGAATCCATATGACAAATGGTGCAGAAGTGATGTTATATAAAGTTCTACTTTCAAAATTATCCTTATTTAGCATTGCTTTAGAAAGTAAAAGAAATTATTCCTGGCAATAATCACGGGTAACGTTACGGAAAGTAAACTATAAAAATATATATTTCTTTTCTAATTTTTAAAAACAGCAATTACTTATCTGGCCAACAAAGATCGTATTTGGAAAAATTTTTCTTCTGATATTTTTTAATCACTTCCTTTTATCTCTAATTTCTTTTACCCTGCAGCAAAGGAAAGAGTCTATGACCCTTTTCTGTTCAAAAAATTTTTCGTATAGTATTTTTTAATCACTTCATTTTATCTCTAATTTCTTTTACCCTGCAGCAAAGGAAAGAGTCTATGACCCTTTTCTGTTCGATTAGAACAATTTACAGCACTACAACGAAATATGTTCTTAAAAAATAACCAGAGAACCCTTGAACGTAATGCTAACTTCTCTAATACGATATAAAATGGCCGATTTGGCGACCTCTAGCGGCAGAATGCGCTACTCTACTTCTTCTTCTTCTTCTGTTTCTGATAAGGAGGTTTTAGGTTCAGTTTGTCCTCGGACATGTATGCGCTACTCTATAAATCTAGGGATTCTAATATAATCGTTTTTAAGTGCCCTCTAGAGTTTTAGCTTGGAAAAATAATAATTCACCATATATCTGATATTTTCAAACTGTTATTACTAAATAATTTTCTTTGTTTTAATTCTTTCTTTCTAGTAGCAGAATGCGCTACTCTATAAATCTAGGTACTCTAGAACTCTAGTGAAGCAAATAATAAAGAAAATGCGAATAAAGCAAATAAAAGTAGAAAATACATGAATATAAATTATCAGTAAATTATAATGAACAATTTGAGATAATGAAAAAAAAATCAAGTTTAGAAGACAAATATATAAACAATATGTTACATTTGAAAGAATATAAGAAAAATAGACAAATCTATCAATCCAAAATAAAAATAAAAAAATTCAATTGGCTAGTATTAAGCTGCCATAACACATATATCACTTGAGGCAGCAATTCTACAGCCCATCACAGGCTAGCCAACACCTATGTTGAGGTCAACCGAAAGGTTGAAGGATAGGGTGTAATGATCCGGACCCAGACCTTCTTCTAAAAACTGAAGGTGTATGACCGAAATTGAACCGGGTCAAAGGTTGTAATCGTCTATATATTATGCAGCATAAAGCCGACTTAATTGGATTGAAAAAATATAGTAAAATATCAATCACCGCCAGATTTTTAGGAGGAATCCGAACTTAGCTCGTTGAACTCCAGAATTCAGAAGATACTACGGACTGATCCCACCAGGCATATAAGCGGCACGTGGTAGGAATTTGCTTGACACTTAAGTATATTTTTCTGATTTTTTATATTGTACTTTTGCCGATGAA
>AYEL01076840.1:0-11662 GCA_000484575.1 Olivierus martensii
AAAAATCATAAATCAATTTTAAATCCGCATTTTTATTTTCAATTTTTATGATTATATTGAATACAGATAATGTTACAGTAATAACAAAAAAGAATGCCTATACTTTGGTATAGTATTGTCCTACATTAACAATATTAACAAATATTATTATCCCACATTAACAGTATTAACAAATATTCTTAATTTTTAACACTAAAAACCACTGGCTTTTTCTCTTAACAATATTACAGTAAAAATTATATGCTAAGTATTGGAGAATTAAAATTATAATATATAACAGCAATTACTAAAAAAGTAATTTTTAAATTTTCCAAAAATTTTTATAAAAAACATTAATATCAGAAAAAGAATTTTTTTAACAACAGCCATTCTGGAGTATCAAAGAGATTAGAGAAAATATAGAAATAATAATAATAAAACTTTCAATGATTTTACTTAATTTTTTTTGTAAATTTCTGCTTCTGGATTACTGAAAGTTCTTTCTTCTCTTTGTTTAATTTTTTCATTCGAAAATACATCTTACGTCTAAAAAATAGTCTTTTGGCTTTATCACTTAAACTTACATGTTTGGCATAATTCATATGCCTCTCTCTATATTTATTTGAAATTTTCAGTGAATTTCTATTAATACTTTCAAAAATATGATTCAGTAAGCTACATTTATTTAAAAAGTCTTCATTTGGTTTATAAAGACCACCTTCTGATAAATGATTTATCCAAGAAAAAGACGAATCGTTATTTTGTGAAAGAGAACCTACATTTTCTTCTTATTCAAGCTCACGGAAATCATCACTTTCCTTATTTTCAATATTGAAATTATTTGTGGAACTATTATTGATGTGTAGTTTGTTAAATAGTTCTGCAGTGACTGTTTCGGAATTATCTGGTTCTATAAAATTGACATTTTCAACTAAGTTAATACCTTCCACTAATAAATTAGGTGTTTCTTTCGTGGAAATTACATTTGATGAATTAGAAATTACTTCATCATTTCGTCCAAACAAATAATTCCTAAGACGATATTTAAACTGTAAAGCAGTTGGATGATCATGCAAACCACCAATAGCTCTTAAAACTGAAAAAAGGTTTTCTAATGGATCTTGATTTAAATTATATGTTAAAACATATTTTACTTGAAAATCTGTGTATAAATCTTTATACAGCATTTGCAAAGAAGTAATATTCATTATAATTCCTTTCAGAAAAAGACATTTTCTAGTTGAATTAATTACTTTTGAATCAGATATCATTTTTTCCATTTCATACCATATTTCATTTTGTCTGTCTAAATCTAAACCATAGGCTTTTACTCTATCTCTTGAATCAGTATTTGGTATTTTTGAATTGAAAATATCAAACCAATCATTGATTATTTTAATAAAGTTTGAACATTCTAACCAATTATCACTTTGAAGTAAGCCTAGAGATCCCATTCGTGTAAGTGCACATGATATGGTATGTGAAAATAATTGTGTAGCTAATTTTACTTTTTGTCTTTTTGCACCTTTAACTGTTAAATGATTTGAAGTGATTTTGTTAGCAATATTTAAATCTAATTTATCAGTATTACTTAAAAGTTCAACAATTGGTTCTATTTCTCATACAATACTAATCTATGTATTTATTTCAGAAAAACTCACAGTTCTTCTTAGTTCACTTTCGCTTTCACAATTTATCACTCACTATTAACTTTTACTGTCCAAGTCTGGCAGTTCAACTAAACTCAATTCACGCTTGCAGCTCGCTTATTTATGTTTGAATGCTTTTATTGTTTTTATTTGTACGGAATATTGTTAATTTTTTGTACCGTATTCGATGTTAATTAATGTTTATGTTTTCATATTCAAAATAAATTGAAAAGTATAAGCATTAAATTATCTCTAAGAATTAATGAACCAATCCCCTTTTTTTTCCTTTAATCCTAATCTCGTTTTACACGGTTATAAAGAACATATCCTCGACTTTTCATTATCTCCTTTAGATCGATTTACACGGTTTACAGTTTAATTGAACATATCCTTCTATTTTGTATGAATTCTGAGTCTCGTTTTACACGGTTTGAACATATCCTTCTATTTTATATGAATTCTGCGTCTCGTTTTACACGGTTTCGGTTTGCACGATTTTTCCAGGAACGTAGCTACCGTGTATATCGAGGGCTGAGTGTATTCTGATTTTCTAAAAATAGGAATAGCATGACTAACAATAAAATTCATTAAATCTAGAACCGCCACTTTTGTGACCCCCATTTAGTTAAGGACTTGTGAACAAAGTACTTTTGTAAAAGTTTAAATAAGCACTCATCTGGGGTCCAGGAACGGATTAATCCATTTTTCATTAATTCCTATGGGGAAAATAGTTTCCATTTACGAACATTTCGATTTATGAACGACCTTCAGGAACGAATTAAGTTCATGAACCGAGGTTTGATTTATATAGATATACGTTTATTATCTATGTAAATATATAGAGATATTGTATTGTGTTATATTTTAAGCTTTTTTTTTATTTGGGGATAAATAAAAAAACATAATAAAACATTATTAATCTACTATGATAAAAAATACATATAGTTAATGCATTATTGTTTGAATGACATTATCGATTATATATTATCATAGTTCATTCATCACAGCATATTATACTACAGTATGCAGTGTGCAACTTACAATATTCAAAAATGAAAATAGGCGCTGTATATTGAATATACAGTTTTTGACTAATTTCCATATCTTGCAGCTAGTATAATGACTTTGAATGAAATTTAATTATGATAAAAATTTAAAATATATACCGGTATAGTATTATTTTATAAGCTGTGTTTAAAGCAATGCAAATATATTTTTTAGTCTGTATGATATTTTTAATTTCGACTTTTCAATAGTAAAATTATTTAAATTACTACAAAATTATTACATCCACTAAACAGTGGTCTCAAACTGGCAGCCCGCAAAGCAATTTTGTACGGCCTGCGAAGATGTTTTAGCTATTTGTTTAAATATATGTTACAGTCGGAAAATTATTACAATTTAACGTTAATAAAAACTGTTTTATAATCTCATAATTATGTAATGTTATTACAATATCTTTGTAAGAAAAAATAAAAGTAATTACAAATAAATATTTTCCTTTCATTGTAATTTTATTTAAAAATATTCGGACCTTCATTTCCTTTCGAATTGCGTATTCGGCCCGCAAAACAATTTGAGCTTGAGACCACTGCACTAAAAAAAGCAATTGATTGATCAATAACTAAAAATATAAATATTTTTAAGCCCATATAATTCTGCATAATGTTTAACTGAATATTTTCATTCAGTTTCTGTTGCCAAAAACTGTTTTTAATACAATTCTCGATAAATAGTAATTTGGTTCCTTGAAATACGTTAATATAAGCATATTTCTAATCGTAATTTTATTATCGAATACAGTAATGTACCGGAAATTATAAAACTATTTAAGTCTTTAAATATTAATGATAATATAATGTAACAGTAATGATCCCATAGTTTTATTTTTGTAAACATTATAATTACATTATAATAGAGATTACTGCCCACTGATTTTTTTTTTTAATATATTTCCTTAATTTTATATTACATGCTTGTTTTAAGTTAGTTTGACTTTCAAATACAGTCAAACCCCGATAAGACGCCACCATCCGTTCGGCGACGATTTTGGCGGCTAATCGGGATTGGCGGTTATCAAAAACACGTATAGTATAGAAATAAAAATGAACTCCGAATTTATTAAATTTAATAAAATACAGTACTTTTACATTTAGCATTCAAACTTAACATTTCTAAAAAACTGTATACTTTGCAGTATAGTATACGTACCGTATATGTACAGTCGGTTGCAGAAAGTTTTGTACCTAAGCGGAAGGTGTTCGGCTTCCTTCCAATACTTCAAGGCAATGTGATTCATTAGTTCAGGCAGATCATTCGGACTCGCCGAGTATCGGATGATTCCATTAACTTTTTTCGTAGCAACGGGGGTGGGTAATTTTAATTGCACGTGTTAATTTTTTTGTCTGCAAGATGACTTTGGATGTTCTGTAGGGAATTTTTATTTTATTAATAATGAACTAATCTATTTTGTTATTAATGAAACAAAAATGGTGCATATTATCACTAATATTATATGCGCAATCAAGAGATAAGTTCTTAAACCATATCTTAAATTTTCTGCAACCTAAGTGTGAACCAGGCTTAAAGGCTGTGACACACTGAACGCGACGCGAAGCGAAGCATGAGAAAGCAATTTCGCGCGGTTAAGCGCGTACAGTGTGTCTTGGACTCGCTTTTCCCGTGCGGCTACTCGAGTTCACGCGCGTAGCCGCGCGAAAGGAGATGAAAAAGTTGAACTTTGACCAATCAGCACGCGCGAACAATTGGTGCGGCAAGACGCAAGGAAAGCAATCAACCAATAGAAACGAATGTTTTATTAACTTGGAAAATGGCGAAAGTTCAACCTCGTGGTTGGTATTCGGATATAGAATTTGTTTTAGAAGTACAAAAAAAGACCATATCTAATGACAGCATGAGATTAAGAGAATACGAAAATATACGATCAGTTCATTCAAATAACAAATCAGCTACACTCAGCAAACGATCTCTATCGGCAAATCCATGAAACATGAGAAGTAACTCGACTGCAATGTAGACAGGTGCGGCGCAGTGCAACGCGAAGCGAAGGATGCAAATTTTTCTGTCATCTTTGCTTCGCTTCGCATCGCGTTCAGTGTGTCACGATTTAAGAGGCACATGATTAACTCCAGCTCTCCCACCCGCTGATTACAAATGAATCCAGTGCGCTTTTAATACTGTATATATAGTACTGATGAACTTCGGGATGTAAATCACCTTATATGCCCTTGGCGGATTAACGAGGACAAATACAATACGAAAAGGAATACTGTATTTGTTTAGACGTTTCTACTGGCGGATGGCGGATATCGTCTTATCGGGGTTTGCCTATTCCATTAACATGGGGAAGATCCGTTCCGCAAATTTCTTGGCGGTCAGAGAGGTGGCGCCTTAAGGGAGGCGTCTTATCGGGGTTTGATTACTATTTTTTTTCCCGTTTCAAAGTTTATATAGCTTTATTTTACCTGTTCTCCATATCAAATTATCAAGAATAAATTATAAAAAAAACAAGGAAATTTTTATTTCATATACAGATTTGCTTCATAATAAAATTTAAAATAACTAATTCAAAATTAATGGCAAAAATTTAGTTTGAATGCTACTACTCACCCATGCATAAGCTTGCGTTGCGCTCCGTAACAGTTGCGTAGTACTGTATATAAATATTTTTTTACTGTTTTTACTATTTCTAATATGGAGATTTTAGTTGCACATAATATGAAATATTCTAGTATACTGAAGTTTTATGCTCGAATATTAGCAAAAGCATAATCATTGCTTTAGTGCGATTGTTATACGCTTAATCACCCAATGGAATCGCATTAATCTAAGCCACAATTAATCATTATCATACAATCTATGTCAATAGAAGTGATAGAATTCAAGGTAGATTCTTACCGAATTTTTCTAATTCCAGCGAAGTACGAGCTTATAATTAACAACGAAAATATTACATAACTGTGAATACACGTATTACTCAGCATTAGTTGGGAAAAATCTTTTTCATTGAGACAATTTTTTATTTATCAATAAAATTTGATATTAAATAAAATTTGATTATGTGCAATTATTATTGCTTATTGTTGTTTATTATTATTGCTTATTTGCTTACTATTAAAATTTGACTGGTGTAGCTCGTAAAAATTTATTTATTAGTCACATTGAAATAAAAATTCAGAAACATATTACAGTGGACTCTCGATTTTTAAATAAATTCAAAAATATATCGCACTTTACAAAACATTTATTTCTTAAAATAATATTTTATAAAACTAACTTACATTTCTGTATACAATGTTTCATTCTCCTTGTTACCGTTTATTCATTGTTGCATAAATCCTTGCCCTTCGACCGGGAGCGCCGCGCTGACTCCCAATCCACTCACCGTTTAAAATATGTGCAAAAAATATTTGTGTCTTATAATAATAATACTAATAATAACAACAACAAAGAAAAAAACACAAAATGCGCTAGCGACTTTTAACACCCTTTAAATATCGACGCCCTGAGCTCGGCTCTGCTCGATCATATGTTGAGCCGGCCCTGACTATTAGTCATCCAATCAAATTTTTATTACTTACAATAGCAGGTTATCTTCCAAATAAATCAAATTATGAATTATAAAATTTAGATTTTACTTAGGACACTACGATGCATTTAAAATAAAACGAATAGATCTGTTTTTAATATATTACGTCATATTACGTAATTCTGCATGTTTTAATACATTACGTCATATTACGTAATATGACAATATTTTTAAAAAATTTTTGAACAATACGTACATAAAGTATAACAAATAACTGAAAATGGATAATTATTTTTGAACTGAAAACATTACGAAAATAAAAAATTTTCCTGGAATTTGGTTTTTGCTTGATTTATCATATGTTTTATCTTGAAAAATTAGTAACTGCAATTCAAGTTACAGGAAACTTTTATTTACTTTAAAAATTTTTATGCATAACTTTCAGTTTTTTTCCTTTCATTTATACAAATAATAAATATAAAAAAAAATAATAATGATAATAAGTAAAAAGAAATTATTATTATTTGTATAAAAGAACTGTTGAACCCCATCCTTCAACCGGATGGTTGACTGTTTAGATAATAAATAACATGTATACTGATTAAATAAATGAAGATAATAAAATCATATTCTTATATATTATTATTCAAAAAAATATTTTTAAAATTATCATAGTATCACCTTCTATTATCAAAAACAAAACAGTCTGATCACATAATCTTGACATTAAATGAGGATCTGCATATGTTTTAAGAGAAAGAGAAATGTTTAGATAATAAATAACATGAATACTGATTAAATAAATGAAGATAATAAAATCATATTCTTATATATTATTATTCAAAAATCATAGTTAAAGTAACCAGATTTTGTAAAAAGCAAATCTGGTCAAAAAATTATCTGTTATATTAGTCTTTCCTACAAAAATTTCATTTTTATAATAATAATGTGGAAAAAAAAATATATATTTTTTTGAGCTCTCCAAATTGGCTCAATCAAATTTGATGGATTTTAAAAGCAGGATTATATTTAAGGATGGTAATATTTAAAATTTTGTTTTTGTTCTTTTCGTATGAGATATAGATAAAACATATAAAATTGATGCCACAACAAAAAAAATTTCATTGGATAATAATTTTTGAAGTACCTATTGTAAGTAGCCCATCTGTTGTTTATCACTCTCCTAATCAGTTCCAATCCTGCTTAAGGACCTCATAAACATGCATAATAACTATTGTTGCAATATCATAATCATTATTATGATATTGATAAAATTGCAATTTAGCATTATATATTAAAATTATAAATATGATTTTTAAAATATTTTGTATATCAGAATTTTGGCAAAATGGTAGATTGCTTATTTACAATGTCTTTTTTATTTATATTAACATTTATGTGTATTTATAATTTATTAATATATATATATAGAAATAAATTTACAAATTATATTTGTTTCTTTTAGATGTTGCATGTTTAAGTGAAATATTATCATTATTAGCCTGTTTTGAGAATGGTGGTTTTAATGAAGAATTTTGCAAAAAAGAAATAGATTCATTACAGAGTTGTTACAAAAATCATCTTGTAAGTATTATTTTTATAGAGTATAACAAGTAAGTCCTAACTTATTTGGTTTCAGAAATATGTGGATGCATAAATCTTTTGATTTTTGTTGAATTTCCATAAAGCATGAATGAAAAATTCATTAAATAATTTTCTTTTTTTGCAGAAATGTCACTTATAGCCTTATCTATGTTTAAAGTATGCTCATAAATTTCATTTGGCCATTCCATTTGCTAATGTGTTCATTTGTTCATTTTGAATGAATTAACCACAAAAGTTGGAGACTTATTGTATATTTGAATTTTGAGAACTAAGAATATATTTAGTTTTCAAAGTTATTTCTTAAATGTAAAAAAATTTTTTTTTGCAGTTTAATAATTACAAAAATTAAAGAATTCAATTCCTTTTGTTTAGTAAAGCAAAATATTTTTGATTTTATTATTTCCAAATCAAAAATTAAGTGATATAGTATATATAAAGAATAATTTATTTATTTTTGTTCTAGTAAAATACAAAATAAATTTATTTATTTCTTTTGAATATTTGACCATATCTAATATATTAGACAGTATTGATATTTAATACAGATATTCCTTTCATTACACTATTACTTACATATACTAGGCCCCATAACAGTGTTTTTCAACCTTTTTTATCTCATGGCACACTTAAATTATAATGATAAAAAAAAGCTTGCTGTGCATATATATTTTTTACTATATTTTATATATATATATATACACACATTTATTTTAACAATGATATGCTGTATAAGCATATAATTTTAATATTATGCTTTGGACTTCTTTCAAAAATAAATTAATTAATGATCTTTAAAAATTATGCAGCACACTTGTTGAAAATCACTGCCCTATAACTCTGAAAGGAAAATATTTATTATTTTATTAAAAATTAATGTACTTATGATTTATATTAACATGTTTATTTTCGTATATCGCATACAAAGGCTCTAAAGAAAACTGTTTAGAATAAATTTAATTTAAATGAAAAATAATATTTATAATAATAATATTACAATAGTAAAGATTTTAATGTTGTTATACATGTTATAAAATAATCATGGAATCTTGGAAATTACAAGTTATTTATTTGATTATTAATATTTTTAATAAAAATATTAATAATGGCATTCCCAGCCAAGGCAGAGACAAATGCCAACTGTATACATGATGTTGCAAACCAATCTGCACACATGCATCAAAATAATTCAAGCTGACTCAACAAATACTCCCAACTGTACATATGAAAAAATGGAACAAAAAAACAATAAAAAAAGAGTTAAAAAAATTCAATCATGATTTTATTAATTCAGCTTTTAGGAATTATTTTTTTGTGTGTATTTGTTGAAAATACATCCTTTTAATGGTGATTCTTAAATATTTTCAGTTGCTAAAATATTATTTTAAATTACGTGTAAACAAACATTGTTTATAATTGAACAGCTCAATAGAATTTGTATATTTTTATCTCATTTTGTTGATTTTATAGTCTATTGCAGCATTTCTCAAACTATGTTCTGTGGAACACTAGTATTCTATGGAAGTCAATAAATATTCCATAAAAAATTTTGAAAATTAATATAAGCTTCATATAATATATCAGAATAATTTTGATTGTTTTCTCATCTTGTATGAAGTTTTAAATTAAATAAATTTTAAAGTAGATGGCAAAGTTTCCAATGTACTTTTAGAACATTTGGGTGATTTACTATCAACCCTTTTGCAATATTTTCTAAAATCTGATGATGACAATTCCTGGGTTCAGAATCCATTTACAGTGATAGCTAAGTCAACAGGCTTCAATGCAAGTCATTATGAAAATCTAATTCGAATTAATTAGTGACTCTGATTTAAAACAAAAATACAAGGAACTGCCATTAAATGATTTCTTGGCAAATTTAACAGAAGAGTATGCCAGTGTCAAAACTTGCTATTTGTGCTTTGCTTTTTTTTGAATGGCATATTTATGTGAGGCCGAATTTACATAATATGCTGCCACCAAATCAAAGTACATGAACAGGCTTGACGTTATACTAGATATGAGAATTCAGCTTTCTAATATTATGCCTGATATAAAAAGAATTTGTAATTCAAAGATCCAAAAACATCGAAGCCACTAAGAATTCAATTTTACTGTATAAATATATATGCTAGTTTATTTTACTACATTCAAGTGTTTTATTTTACATAATTACACTTTGATAATAAATGTTTGTTTTGTTTTCTTAATTCTTAAACTTACTTGCCTAATTTATTTATTTATTAATATGCTATAAAATAACTAACATGTTCCATAAAAATTTCAGGATTTATGAAGTGTTTTGTCATAGAAAAAGTTTGGGAAACGCTGGTCTAGTGTATCAAAATTTATTTCAGTTTTGGATATTTTGAAATTTTAAGAAAAATCAAATTTTTTTTATATACGATGAGCTATAAAATGCTGAAAATTAAAAAATATTTTAGATAGAATTAACCAATATTTTCCTATTATTAAAATAAACTAAAATATATCTGAGTTGTTCATTTTTTGTTTCAATTTCACTGAAATTTGGAAGAAAATTACGAAAAATGAAACACAAACACCCTGCAGCCATTTAAATGGATGTGGCACTTTTATTGATTTATAGCAGTTACTCTCTTCCTCAGAAATTGTAGCCAAGCCTACTTTTTCATTACTGCATATGGTATTATGTGAATTGCTACAAAAAGCCATCTACAATCCATTGGAGGAATGAAAAGAATATTATATCTGTTTATGTAGGAGATGAAACAATTTTTATATATGTTAGGATTTTTGATAAAATAAAAAATTTATAAAAAGTACTGTTTAAAAATTGTGTAAATGAAGTAAGAACATGCTAATAAATATGAAATATTAATAAAAATTACAATATTTCAATGAATTCGTGTAATTTTTTTATAATTACGTAGCTTCATTCAACAAAAGCTATGTAACTTGTGGTTTTTTTATAAATATTTTTGAAAATCTCAGCCAAATTTCTTCATTCATGGCTCATTTTGTTCATAAGACATGCCACTATCTAAAAATAGTAACTATTTCATTGGATGGCTAAGATTTCATATAAAAAGTTGCATTTTCATCAAACTTATATATAGAATAAAATAAAAATAAATAAACAGAACACTATTTAGCAGTAGAAAAGTTTTTAATAAACATAGTACAAAATGTTTTCAATTAAAAACTTAGCATCAGTAGAATTATACAGATTTACACAACAGTACAAAAATAGAATAACTTACTAGAATTAGTAAAGAATTTTAAAAATAGCACATATGGTAAAGTTCACCAGGCAAGTATAATAAGCTAGTATGTTCTTGAGGGCCAGGTTGCATGTGGTTCAGACAGTGTTTCCATGATTGTCATTAATTACATTGAAATATCTCGATCTATCTGATATTATCAGGGATTCCAGAATGAGTCCTTTTTTTAGAGAATTGCAATTTTTAATAATCCAATCTATTTTTATATTAAACTCTTAAATCTTGCAGAGAATGCTGTTATGTTATTACCTAGACAGATGTCTTTTTTTTATGTTCAGCAATATGGTCTTCTAAGTTTCTTCCCATCACATGATATACTCTTCTTGGCAGTCAAGAGGATATATATCAGGATACAATAGACTCCAGACTTTTTTTTTTGTCATATTTCTGCTTATCATTTCTAAATCTATCATAAAAGATTGAATATCTTGTTGTTGCAATTTTGGCATTAATTTTCTTAGCCATGTGGGTCATTCCATGTCAAAGGGACCAATATTGAAAAGTGTCCCCACTCGACCATCTCCAAATTTGATGAAACTTGGTATGAAGGTTCTATATGGTCTTTGATGGTTGTATCCCAAGTTTCAGTTCAGTATCTTCAGTGGTTGAATTTTTAGGGG
>AYEL01076842.1:0-24185 GCA_000484575.1 Olivierus martensii
ACTATCTTTTTTTTTTTTTTTTCTTAAATATAATAAATGATTTTTAAAACATATTTGTAAGATTATATGCAGGGTGTAAATGAATGACGTTTCATAACTTTGAAGAATTGTAAAGACTGATAAAGTGAACATTTTTCATTAAGGAACCCATGGTTAGAAATTGAAATGGCAGCTCTACAATGCTAAGAATTGTTTGATTTCTTGTCCTTGTGAAAGAGAAAGAGTTGAACATGAAAAGTATGAGAAAGAGATGAACACTGTACATGAAAAGTATTGTCTATGAAACACCAGTGAAGCAGTGTATGAACCTCATGAACACATGTGTAAATGAATGACGTTTCATAACTTTGAAGAATTGTAAAGACTGATAAAGTGAACATTTTTCATTAAGGAACCCATGGTTAGAAATTGAAATGGCAGCTCTACAATGCTAAGAATTGTTTGATTTCTTGTCCTTGTGAAAGAGAAAGAGTTGAACATGAAAAGTATTGTCTATGAAACACCAGTGAAGCAGTGTATGAACCTCATGAACACATGTTTGCAGTGTTTCACAATATCAGAGATAAGCATGGAATCTTCCACATGGTAAGACGAAATATGGTTCATCATTGCATGCTCTCTAATGAAGTTGACAGGCATCAACATTTGCTAATGTAAAAAAAGGAATAAAGTTCCTTGTGTTTATATTACTCTACCTTTTTTGTTTCCGATAATTATCAGTGACATAACTTCTAATCCTATCAAGTCTGTGAGGCTATCACTTTGATTTATGACCATGGGTTGCTGAATGAAAAATGTTCACTAAATTATTCTTTACAGCCCTTTAAATTTATGAAACATCATTCATTTACACCCTGTATAAGTAGTCCTCAACTTATGACATGGTTTGGTTTTGAATCCTACTGTTGAAAGTTGTAAATATCCAAAATTTATGGATTTTTTACCTACATTATAAATAATAAACCAAAACTGCATAGAATATTTACGTAACTACTTGAAAAAACAGCACTAGATTGCAGTTCAACATAAAATAACTAATCTAATAATTCAATCCTTCAAACTGCTACTTAATATGATAATAACTTAAGCACAAGCACTTCTGCAGTTATATTTCGTTTACTATTTTATTAAAATTATAAGCTTAAAAACGTTTTCGGTAACTTTGCTACTATCCTCAGTTAACAAGGTTAATGGAACTATATAACAAATTTCAAATCGAATACAATTCAATTGAATTGTATTCGATTTGAACTCATACTCAAGCAATGAGCAGCTATTGCAGAAAGAATACAAATACATAGATAATATAGGAAGAAAACATGGTTATAAAAAATCCTTCCTAAGAAATATTTTAAGAGAGGTGCACAATAGTGATAATGTGAAAAATAAGAAGACACAAGATTCACCTAATGCACAATGTAACTTTAGGCCAGTACCTTACCACATAAATACCCTTAAAGTGGTTAAAAAAATTGCTAGAGACAGTGATTTGAATTTAACTGCGGCTAGAGGCCCAACTATCTTTGGTCTCCTAAGAAATGAAAAAGACTTGATAAAGCACTCAGAAAAAAGCGGGGTATACAAATCCCAACTGCCAACATGAAAACAGGAGAAGAGGCCTCATATATCGGTGTCACTAGGAGAAATCTAAGAAAAAGAATCGTAGAACATAAAAGAGATATCCAGCAAGGAGCACTGACCACAGCATTAGCGACTGAAGCATATGCGACCGATATAGACATAAAGTGGACTGAAACAAGAATCGTGAAACCACTCATGAGTCGTACGCAACCGGAAGTGGCCGAATCAATTGAAATCCTGAAGAGAGGGGAGAAGAAAAAGCTGTTAAATGACCGTTTGGCGTGGGACCCGCCAGGATCTTTACTCACTATTCGACCAATCCTAACAAATGTGTCAAATTTAAAAATATTATTGCAGTAAGAAAACAGCATGGATATGCCTATAAATTTATGAAAAAGATTTATGATGAAACTGAAAGAAAGATTAACTTTGATCCTATGTACATCAGTCAAGAACATCAGGTGCATCCAGCTGAGGAACACACATTGTCTATCAAATTTTCACTCAGTATGTTAAATCTCAACATTATAAGAAACATGGCTAAGAAGATTAATGCCAAAATTGCAACAACAAGATATTCAATCTTTTATGATAAGCAGAAACATGACAAATGAAAAAAGTCTGGAGTCTATTGTATCCTGATATATATCCTGATCTTGACTGCCAAGAAGAGTATATCATATGATGGGAAAAAACTATTGCTGAACATAAAAAAAAAAAAAAGACATCTGTCCAGGTAATAACATAACAGCATTCTCTGCAAGATTTATGAGTTCTAAAATAGTAATATTTACTATTTTATTTTAGTTTAATATTTTTATATAAATAAAAATAGATAGGATTATTATAACTGCAATTCTCTAAAGAAAGGATTCATTCTGGAATCCCTAGTAATATCAAATAGATCGAGATGTTTCAATGTAATTAATGACAATCATGGAAACACTGTCTGAACCACATTTAAATCTCAACATTATAAGAAACATGGCTAAGAAGATTAATGCCAAAATTGCAACAACAAGATATTCAATCTTTTATGATAAGCAGAAACATGACAAATGAAAAAAGTCTGGAGTCTATTGTATCCTGATATATATCCTGATCTTGACTGCCAAGAAGAGTATATCATATGATGGGAAAAAACTATTGCTGAACATAAAAAAAAAAAAAAAGACATCTGTCCAGGTAATAACATAACAGCATTCTCTGCAAGATTTATGAGTTTAATATAAAAATAGATAGGATTATTATAACTGCAATTCTCTAAAGAAAGGACTCATTCTGGAATCCCTAGTAATATCAGATAGATCGAGATGTTTCAATGTAATTAATGACAATCATGGAAACACTGTCTGAACCACATGCAGCCTGGCCCTCAAGAACATACTACCTTATTATATTTGCCTAGTGAACTTTACCACATGTGCTATTTTTAAAATTCTTTACTCATTCTAGTAAGTTATTCTATTTTTTGTACTGTTGTGTAAATCTGTATAATTTTGCTGATGGCAACTAAGTTTTTAGTGAAAAATGTTTTAGACTATGCTTATTAAAAACTTTTCTACTGTTAAATAGTGCTGTGTTTATTTTTTTTTATTTTAACTTGAAAGAGACAGTTTAATACTCGCTTAAATCTGCCTACAGAACAAAATGTTGTGAAAAAAATAAAATACTAAAAAATGCTTACATTGTTAGAGAGCAAAAAATGTAATAAATCCTGAAAATTTCAAAAGATTTTGTCAAAAATTAAATGAGATTTCATAATTTTAATTTTCATATTTTTTGCATATTAATTAGGTTTAATTTAAAAAAATAGCTGGCAGCAAAAGTGTTAAATGCTAAGATTTTAGACATTTTGCCAACTTTAGAAAAGTAAAAAACAAAAAAGTTCAGCATGAGGCAGAAAAAGTCTCTATTGATCTTAATCTTAATTCAAAAAATATTTTATTTTTAAATGTTTCTTTTCTGAAAATGAATTCAGAAATATTTATATCTCTGAAAAAATTTTTATAAATTGAAACTCTGAATACTTCTATATGATAAATATTGAATTCAGAGTATGACTGTAATTACAATATGAATAATTGCAAAGTTTAATAAAAATTGATATATTTATATTTTTTCAGATTTAAAAAGAGAAGCCACCATATGCCATATGTTAAAACATCCTCATATTGTTGAATTATTAGAAACTTACAGTTCTGAAGGAATGCTATATATGGTATTTGAATAGTAAGTATATTTAACAAATAAATTATATATTTAAGAAATATTTTTAAAATGAATAAAATAAAACTATTATTATTGCATTATTGTTAACTATTACAGTTGGCCCTCTAAATTTGTGGGTTTAACTTTTGTGGATTTAATTATTCATGAGTTTGCCATCAATAATTAAATGGAAATTTTGGAAGATTTATGATACATATACCTTATACATTTATGGCTTACTAAAATTTTTTAGTTATGATTACATTTTCTAGTCTACACACATCATCTGTAATTTTCCACAATAGGCCATAAATATATATATTTAAGGCCTGTTATGCTATATTGAAAGTAAGTATATTGCCTATACTTACTTTCTCTAGTTTAAAATTATTCCATTTCAACTATGATGATAATTTTACTAAAAAGTTTATATTATTTTTTAATATCAGAGTTTATTATTTAGAGAGGATTATTCACCAATAATTGATTTTCAATTAATATATTAATTAATAATTGCCAGTTTAAGAAATTCTTAATCATAAATTTTTTTTTTTTTTTAAATTATTATAAATATATGTTTCTTATGTATTAATAATACAAACAATCCCTGACTTACTTTATATTATACCACAATACCTTACATTAATCAAAACATACATACGGTGTGTTGGAGCATATTTGATACAGTACTAAAATAGTATCTTATATTGTGCCACAAAGACAAAACATTAAAAATAGTAATATTAAAGAATAAGCACATAAATTGTGTGATAGAGCAGTCATTTACCATCTTGGAGGATCAAAATTCAATTCCAGATCCCACTCTTTCCAATCTTCAAGAGAGGTCTGGATCTGTGCCAGGCTCATTAACTAAAACTAACCTAATAAGTCCATAAAACATATAATAAATGTTGAAATTAGGTGAAAAATGTTTATATCTCTGCATTATAGCTTTACAGTGGGTGGCCAAATTATTATACTCACAACAAAAAATTTAGTTTTTAAGTATTTTATCACAAACACCACTTAAAACTTGCCTGGCAAAAATGACTCAAAAAACAAATAAACGAAATCAGAATAGAACTCAATAGACTCACCCAACACACAAAAAACAACACATCCGCAAAACTCACGAAATCTATTAGAAAGATTTTCAGAAAACTAAGCACAAACACCACTTAAAACTTGCCTGGCAAAAACGACTCAAAAAACAAATAAACAAAATCAGAATAGAACTCAATAGACTCACCCAACACATAAAAAACAACACATCTGCAAAACTCACGAAATCTATTAGAAAGATTTTCAGAAAACTAAAACACACACACCATGAAAACCACAAATAACATTAAAGAATACAGACACACTAAAACAGAAACTTGCAGCAAAATCACAATGCCTGAAACGATACAAAACAGCCTAGAACGTAAACTACACACTATTCACAAACAATGAAAAGACATTCTACAGAACATAAACACTAAAGAGCCTAAATTCACAAAACGCAATGATGGATTCTCAACTGCCAACAAAGAGTGTTGCCAGAAAATTTATCTGTGTATTTGCAAAAACTACTACTTAGAAAGTAGCCCAAAGATCGCAAAGCGAAAAAAAGTTGCCAAAGCTGGCAACTTGAGACTACTGATATTGTTCCAAATATAGCAATAAATGCGAATATCGATACAATTTTCCTTCGAAAATTTTTTCTGAATACTGGATTTTACGAATATAGGTGCGTCCGAATATAGAAGTTCTACTGTAATTAATAGCATTGTCATTGTAGAGATCCCAAGCCTATTCACCTCAACCTGGTATGGGTGCCATTCTAAGACCAAAATATTGTAAAATTCAACCTGGTATGGGTGCCATTCTAAGACCAAAAAATTGTAAAATTAACCTGGTATGAGTGCCATTCTAAGACCAAAAAATTGTAAAATCTCTCCAATCTGGTATGGGTGCCATTCTAAGACCAAAAAATTGTAAAATCTCTCTCTAACTTTCTTTAATAAATCTTTGATTTGTTTCAAGTTGTATCAGAGTTCATTTTAATTGGGAAATACTACTGTTTTCCCATCCTTACTCATAAGTCTACGAACGTGCAAGGCCTAAGCCAGTCATTCCATTAGGTTACTTAAGCCGCCATATCTTCAGGGGATATTTTTATCTGATGGCAGCACTTATAGAGCACATAAATAAGCTGGCCAACATCTGTGATGGGGCCAATCGGATGGTTGAAGGATGGGGTTCAATGGCCAGGCCCAGACTCCTCCTGAAAAATTAGAGGTATGGGAGTGGACTTGAACCCGGATCCTCCAGGATGGTAAACTATAGCTTTACCATGCGGCAATCCAGCTGACCTATCATTCCTTCAGTCTGCAGGTCCCACAGTTTGTTTTATGAGGTGTTCATTATCCAGACATAAAAATCTCTTGCAAAAGTGTTCTTATCCAATTTGTTTGTAATCCAAACTGTTTGTTAACCAATCATCCACTGTATTTCTTGAATTAAATATAAAAGTACTATTTTACCATCACTTTTCATTTTGTAGTTATTTTTGTGTATTTTTCATTTATTTTGTTGTTCTATTTTTTATACTTAAGAAGTTTAAAATGAATTTTCTGTTATTTTCTTTTTTATAATTCCTATTTTTAGAATAATAAATGCCCATTAGAATTTTAAGTAGTTTTTTCCCTATTTTCAAAATTTAATTTTGTTATTTTTAGAGTATAAAAATTAATTGTCAGGAACAGAACTATTATTTCACTTTTAAGAAATAAGAATTCAGTTTACAACAGTTTGATTTAAAACAGAATTTAGAATTCCAATTAGGTTGTAAGAGTAGGCATTCATGTATAACTTACCAAAAATCTAGTCCAATATAACAAATAAAATACAAAGCTTGCTTAAACTAGAACCAATAAAATTTTAATAATACTTAAAAATGTTTCTATTTCAATCTCTATACCTTCTTCAAAATTATATATTAATTTAAAAAACACTTCATAAGAAAATTTTACTTAAAAAATTTTATTCTGTTAAATATGTACAGTACAGTAACATTTTTGGTCGATTACCTCCTTCTTCAGCTTATAAAACTATTGTATGGAATTATAATGCAATGTATATATAGGCCTTACATATATAAAATTCGATCAGATAGAATTTATGGAATTCATCGATATTCGATCCAATCAAATTTTATATAAATAAGGCCTATATATACATTGCATTATAATTCTGTACAATAATTTTATACAGCTGAAGAGAGTCGTAATCAATCAAAAACATTACTGTACTGTACATATTTAATGGAATAAAATTTTTTTAAGTTAAATTTTCCTATTGAAGTGCTGTTTAAAATAATATATTAAAAGTGTTTTTGGATAATACATTCATCTTCAGTTATCTAAAGCCATATGAAATGAACACAACAAATATGTCATAACTGAAATGTCTAATAATCAGAAAGATAAAAAAAAGCAAATATATAGCTATTTCTTTAATTTTTATATTATAAACATTTGGAATATTACAAGATCTAATCCTGTTGTTCAAATGCATCAATAACTTACTTTTCTAAAATTTTAGGTTATATAACTTCAGTTCATAGTTTCAAAATATTGATAAATTAAAACAAGAAAAATCTCTACATACTTTTTTATTTCAATAATTATTAAATATTAACATTAAAGTATATATTGTCTAATAATTAGAAAGATAAAAAAAAAGCAAATATATAGCTATTTCTTTAAATTTTTATATTATAAACATTTGGAATATTACAAGATCTAATCCTGCTGTTCAAATGCATCAATAACTTACTTTTCTAAAATTTTAGGTTATATAACTTCAGTTCATGTACCCCATGTGACTTCTACAACAGCCTTTCTGTTGTTCTGTGAGAATGTTGTTTTCTTCGATGTGCGTATATATTTTATTGGTCCGAAATGTCCTATATCACCATTATTACTGAAAAACTCACAAACACAATTAGGTACATTCACAACTGGAAAGCCCCTTGTGTAGATGGCATCCAGAATTTCTGGTACAAACATTTTATCTGTTTTCATGACTTACTAGCTAAACATCTCACACATCTCATTCATGAACCAAAAGACACCTTCCTTTCTTACACACGTCATCACTTTCATGAAACCCGAAAGCCCATCACAATACAGACCAATCACATGTTTACCAACAAAATATACAAAATTTTAACCTCATATATCACCAATAAAATATATACGCATATCGAAGAAAACAACATTCTCACAGAACACAGAAAGGCTGTTGTAGAAGTCACATGGGGTGCAAAGAGCAGCTGATCATCGACTCAACAATACTAAAACAAGTATTCAGACAACACAGACACTTACACGCAGCTTACATAGATTACAAAAAAGCATTCGATAGCTTACCACATTCATGGCTCGTACAGACACTGCAACTCTATAAAATCAATACCAAGTACATCCCATTCCTATAAAACATAATGCACTGCACGACACCATAAATAACAATCACGTAGCCACAGAACCCATATACATTAGACGTGGTATTTTCCAGGGCGATTATACATCCCATTCCTATAAAACATAATGCACTGCACGTCACCATAAATAACAATCACTTAGCCACAGAACCCATACACATTAGACGTGGTATTTTCCAGGGCGATTACCTCAGCCCATTTTGGTTCTGCCTTGCCCTAACTCCACTTTCCAACAACACTCTCAACCACATCAAACTGTGGCTACTACATTAGACAAAACCGAATGTCATTTTGGTTCTGCCTTGCCCTAAATCCACTCTCCAACAACACTCTCAACCACATCAAACTGTGGCTACTACATTAGACAAAACCGAATGTCGTCCATGTAAAAGAGATGTGTGTATATACACACACACATCTCTTTTACATGGACGACATTTAACTGTACGCCTCAACACAAACACAATTGCAACAGCTGTTATTAAATCACATACACATTTTCAAAAGATATATGCATGGAGTTTGACCTCGACAAATGCAAAACATTCCACATCGCCTGTATTATTTTAATATTGCATTATTGTAAAATATGTTCAATAATTGTTTTATATCACTAAAATTTTGAATTAAAGATTGTCCTCGACTTACAATTGTAAGTTGAAAATAACTCATAATAGTAATAATACTGAATGGAATAATGAATCTTTTATGATGATATATTCATCTGGATTTGATCCTGGATCCTCAAGATAATAAAATAATCCAGAATTGAACTTGGGCTCCATGATGTAAAATCATCTGGAATTGAACTGGATTCCAGTGGTAAGTAATTGCTTTATTACATTTTTAATGAAAATAAAAAGTATTTCTAGTCAATATGCAATGAAAATAGCCAAGTTTGGAAAATCATAAGGATTACTGTAAGATTGGAATATCATGGGTCAAATAACCACATGTCAAGATCTATCTGTATAAGTTGAAAAGATACATTTCTATGTAGGTATTCCTTGGTTTACATAGATCAAATCTCCATAAATTCAATTTGTATAAAATGTTTTCCATATTTTTTACAATATAGAACATTTAAACATATTGTATTTGTATGTTACAAGTATGAATATGTTGGTTTACAATAGGAATGTAGATCAAACTTACATCACCAGCACTCTTGAATGTGATTCTTACCACTGGTAAAAAACATTTTTAACAATTGTGTATTTTGCATAATTTGTGATTATGTCATAATAATTCTGATACATGAAATAATGGATGATGCTAAAAAATATCAAGGTATGTGATGTTATTATGACAAAATATCAATGAATCTCATCAAAAATGTTCCAAACATATGGCACAACACTGGATGACATCCCAGAATATAATCAGTCTGTGATATCAAAACAGTTTTGACATGCAATATAATAATGGAAGACATCCCAGAACATCACCAGTGTGTGACAACGTTATGATGTAACAAACAATTATATCATTAGTTTGAAATATGATGTAGCAATGGATGACATCATGAAATATTACAATGTCTGACATCACAAAAGTTCCTATGTATGACATCATCACTGCACCCAAAAGTTTTCATTTTTTCCAATTTTGCTTACAGATGAATATCTTTTAAAGCTATCAAAGAATCTTGCAAACCAGAAATTAATATCTTCCTACATACAAATGATGTGCCAAAAATTCCTGGACAACTCTGGATACATAGCTAGTAAACTACTAAAAAAAAGGAAATAAACATACCATAGTCTAATAGAAAAACATGCAGCAAAATTGACATGGATCTATTATAAATAATTTATTTTATAATTTTAAACTTTCAAGTTCTTTTGGTCATAAAATAACACAAATAATTCAATAAGAACTTTAAGCAGGAATAAAAAATTTATTAGTAGTAAGTATGCAGATACTAATTTTCCATTGAATTATTATTTTATTAAAAAATTAAGTGAATTCATTAAGACTTTAAGATATTTAGAACCATAATTCCATATTTTTAGAATATACAAATACTGTACTTAAATTGATTTTAAATATTTAAAAACGAAAAAGAATCAATCCTGGTACATCACATAATATCAGATTCATTTTCTTAATAGTAGATTTTTACAATTCTTCATGAAAATCATAAATAAAGTCACTTTTCTAGTCTATTGTACTTTAAATATATACAATGGTATCTTGGTATACGTCTGCTTTGGAATAAGTCCAACTTGATATATGTCCTGTTTGGATGCGAAAAATTTTGCTTGATATATGACCTTTGTTTGGAATATGACCGATTCATGTGCTAGAACTTGTATGAGTCTGTTGTGTGTTCTCTTAAAAAACAAATTCCTTATATAAAACTTGCAGAGAAGCATCATCTCAACAAAGCCCAAACATGTTGTAATAGCCTTGTCTGGAATGACCAGACAATATCATATTTCCATAACATCCTGAGGAGAAGGCAGAAGCAAAGTTCTTTAGGCAGATTTTTAGAAAAGCCAAACCTAATGAGCCTCAACATGATCCAAGTTGGGAAAAGACACAGAAAATAGAAAGAGAAAAACATCAGAATTTCAGATTCCTAAAATTTTATTGGAAGTGGATTTTCCTTCCAAACAATAACATCTCCTTCTCCTCCTCCTCCCCTCTTATCACCATCCTAATAGGAATTTGGCTGTTCTCAGCAAGGCAGTGAAGTTAAATTTTAATTTATTTCATCTACTGTAATTGTTTTTGTTTATATTTGTTTGTTTTATTCATGTATTTTAGTATTACGCAGTGTTTTAAATTATTTAATACAGCCCCATCAATGTATAATATATTAATAATAATAGGATTTTTTTCATTGGAATGGATTAATCATTTTACCTTTACTTCTTAGGGGAAAAATTCATTTGGTATACATTCTGTTTGGTATAAGTCCAAAGATCTGGAACAGATTAAGGATGTATACCGAGGTACTACTGTATGTTTATTAATTAAAATAATCAATAAACATATATAACTTATCAATTAAAATAGTAATTGAAAAAATATTATTTAATAACATGTAAAGTTCAGCTCTCAGAGCAGGCAATAATTCATACAAGTTCATTAAAACAGAAAAAACTTATTTAAAGTACTTTTGGCTTTATCCAGCCCTCATCAGTAAATACTACAAACAATGCAAAAAATAAATTTTTTCTGTTTTAATGAACTTGTGGGAGTTATTGCCTACTCTGACAGCTGAACTTTACATGTTATATGAATGTTGTGCAGTGTAAGCTAAAGATGTCTTTATATTATTTAATGTTATTAATTTATCTATTATCAGTTGTTATTTAAAATATAATATGCAATTTTAAAATTTGTATAGTGTTAACAATAACTACTGTACTTCAAACTATGCAAGATTTGAATGTTGTTAATTTTAATTTTCAAATAAAACTTATAAATTTATTAGTTTGAATTCCAACTATACTCATAAATTATTCATGTCTTGTTGTGTAATGAATTAAAAGTGAAGTGAATATAATAAATACTATACAACTACAGTATCATTATTTTAATATTATTCCTGCATTATCATGGTAATTAATTTAATTCAAAAACAATTTAGATAACATTGCTCTTATAAAAATATTGTTAATTTAAGCAAGTGTTTGCTTTTGCAAGCATTCATTTAAATTAACATTTTTACAGGAAGCAAAAGAATAAGATTAAAATAAGCTTGCACAGGTATACAAAAATATTGTATGAAATCATTTCTAAATAAAAAATGATTAAAAAGAGCTATGGTTATTCTCTAGATAGAACTAAGATTAATCTTAAATCACCTATGAAGGCGTATTGTATAACTTATGACATAAAACTGCTAAATAAAATTTTTACTAGATAGAATAATCCAGTTACTTGTCAAGTCTTAAAATCAAATACAATATTAAAGATAATAAGTAAGATATTATTTACTTTAATATTGTATTTGATTTTAAGGCTTGGAATATTGCATAATATAAATTTTAAACAAAATATATTGCAATTTTGGTTTTTCTTTTTATGATAATCCTTAAGAAGTTAGAAATGATATGTATTTTATATATTACTAGCATGTTTTCATAAAATAATAAAATAAATCATAAACTAGGAATATGAGCAAATACTGTATATTTCATTTTGTCATTGTATGACTACTGTGTTTCAACCAAGTTACTTTCAACACAAGGCCATCTAATAGAAAAAAATCTGAAATCCAGTGATGTGTGTAGATTTCAATGGGTATGTATAAGTATTCAATAAATGGGATTTCACAAACTCTGTTAATGGGCACTAAAAAAAATTTCCTAGAATGACTGAGTACTGTATAAATATAACTAGTTGTAAACGTTATGTTCCTAGTATTGCCTGACCATTATTTTTACTAAGAAATTTTATTAATTAACAGTCCACAACGTTAAGATATTTTTTTAAACAGATAAATATTTTGTTAAGAATTATAATTCATTCATTAAAAATAAAAAATCAGACTGAATTATATATACAATAAATTAATTTTAAAGATAATTTGCTGCAAAAGAAATGAAAGATAATGCTGTATAATAAAGGCTAACTCTACAGTTATATAAATTCATTGTGATGTATGCAACAAGATAGAAAACAAAATAGTCATGAATCAAAAAATAATAACAGTATTACATTTTATTTCGAATTTACAATTATTATTAGAAAAATCATTTAAATAAATTTATAAGAATAAAATAATTTTATGAATATTTTTCGACAAAAAATAAATAACGTCGTATATTCAAATCTTATTTTTAAAATTACTTTATTGCATATGAAATCAAAAAATAATAATTTATTATTAAATTTTTGATTTCATATGCAATAAAATTATTATATACTGTTATAATTTCAATGACAAACGACTAAAGTACTGTATATTTTTGTTTGTTAATGAAGTCAAATGTTTGTAACATACAGGCGGAAACGATATAGGAAACGCAATGTGTCGTCATGAATCGAGTCGACCTCAATACTAGAATAACCCAGGCGAAAATATTTAGAACACAAAATAAACGAAAGCACCTGTTTGCGGTTAAATGTTCTTTTATTTTCTCATACTTTCGACGAATTATAGGACAAATGAAAACGGTAATTCAAGGTCAGATTTATAAAAACTTTCGATACCGGTATTCGGTTTACAATGGTTCGGTAGTAACAACAATCAATACGTCAGATAATCACATACAGTTGTAGCTAGACTAGACAATATATGCTCATTTCCTGTCATTAATTTACTCTCTTCCAAAGAAACTGCGTGGATACAAAAGAATTACGTTGATTTCTTTATGATAAAACTTGCCAAAATTATTTTTAACATCCTGCGGTAATTTATTAGCTAAAATAAACTTTCCAGATGAAGTTTCTCGTTCATGATGAAGGTCATAGAGAAAGCGATATATTTGAACATCATTATAAGTCTTAATAAAATAGTTTATATGTGTATGAATGCGTATTGAAATATATCATCTTTCCAGTAACGTCAGCATATCTTATTTTGCTTGTTCAACTTACGTCTCATTTGCTGCAACGTCAGTCAAGAATGACGACAACCATCCCTTTTCCCGAGAAGACCGAAGTGTTTGAATGAAAAAACATGTCAACGATGCATCCGTGTCGTGTGGCTTGACTAATGAAATATAACTTAGCAGACAGTTTTACTTAGAAAAAATAACTCTTTAACAAGATTGTCCACGTATTATCTTTCTTTATCGACTTTTAGTTTGCTTTATTCAACTAAGACATCACACAATTTTATTGTCTAATTGATGATACACATTCAGTTCTAACATTTATTTATTCGTATTTGGCATTCATTTTTCAAAATATAATTCGACAGTTTATTTGACATTAAAACTACTTTTTACATTTACTTCAAATTGCTTTTCACATTTCACCAGCAACTGAAATTAAGTATATTGGATTGGAACACCCTGCATTTTTATTTTTTAAGGTATTCACTTGAAATTTCAAATTATCCATCTTTATTCTATTTCCAATTTTGTATAGTATATGCTTAAGTTCTAGGAAAAGTAATAAAATCTCTCTCAATGTTTTTCAATAAATAAAAAATACTGTATAATTATAGAATTGTAATTTTTGGAGCTTGCACCATTCATAAAAACTTAAACTATAAAAAAATAGATAAAATATTTTTACATATTTAAAATAACACAAAACATTTTATGTTTGCTTCTGTCCAATAAAACAGATGGATTCTGCTATTAAAACAATCATACAATACTCCATATTCTTTGTAAAATTAAATTAATTTTGTATAGCAAAATTATTTTGTTTATAAAATCTAAGCATATTTGCTCATTTTTAATTCACGTTTCCAATTACATATTCCTAATTTAGATCTAGATAAATTTACATACTATAGAATTATATATTATGACTAAATCCAATACTGTATCGAAAATTTAAACTTGAACTATTAGTTAAAAATATTTAATAAATGTAAATATACCATACAGTGCTTCTAAATTAGATATTTTATTTGCATTGATCATTTAAGCAATTTATAAAATTGAAAAACGGAAAAATATTTTTATAATGGTTTGTTAAATATTCTGTTCTTCACAAAGGTATTAAATAAGTTTATAAATATTTGAAGATTAATTTTTTAAAATCTGTTTGAAACATCTTAAAACATTACCAATGAAATTTTTATCTTGTAAAAAATAAAGTACAAAAATAAATTTCAAATGATTTAATTTGAATTTAAAGTTAATTTTTATTTAACTTTTGTGGATTATAACTCCATTCCAACAATAAGTTTGGTGTAATAAATTAATAATAAGTATACAATGTTTTTAAACAAAATTTGTGGAACACCCATTTTTGAGAGATTACTCAAGCCAAATACTTTTAAAAAGATGGCGATGCATAAAAATAATAAATAGGATGAATGGATCCAAAAATTTTTTGTATCAAAAAGTTTTATATTACAGTAGAAATCTTATTTATAGATCTATGTTTATTTTATATTCTTTATATGTACATCTATATAATTTTTTAATTGATTATATAGGAAATATTATTGATTTTCATGGTGGTAGTTTTTCCAAAATTTATAATTTAAACGACTTTACGATTTACAATATTTGAATTATATAACAGTATTTTGTATTTACTGTATATATGTTTAAAATATTATTTGAAAGTTTCAGAAATAAAAATTATTTAAACTGAAATGAGAAATGTCTTTGAAGCAGGCAAAATTCGAATTTATACAAATATTTTTTTAAATATTTAAAAAATTGAAGAAAATCAGAACTTTCTTAAATGCATTCATTTAAGAAATGAACAGATTTTTTTTAATAAAACATATATGTGTAATAAAACTAATTCGGATTAGTTCTAACTATATTAATCATTACTAAAATTACAGTCTGTATGAAAAAAAAAGAAAGAAAAACATTTAAATACGTTAACCACGTGTTTAGACACGATTGACACCGGATGGCGCGATAATACTAACAAATACACAATCGATGACATAACAAAATTTCTACAACTTTCGATAAAAGTTCATAACTAAAATACCACAAAAAAAATGAAACGAGAATAAAAATTTAAAAAACTCGGTAACTCACTTGGTAAAACTGTATTTCCTGTACATACTGGTTCTCCCGTAACTGGATGAAGCCATGTTGTGGTCCTCATTTCGTCGCTAAACAATGGATAACGTTTTTTATAATTTTTTAAATATAACGAATCTTTGTTTTATAAATTTAAAAATTATTTAACTTCACTTACTTAATGAAAAATATCCTTCCATCTCTCGTCACAGCAAATGACCAAGGTTTAGGCAAACCACGGCGTATAAGTTCCACGGCCATGATATAGCAAACACTCCTCTCTAACAAACTTAAAGGTCACTGAACAGTTAATGTTGACACTTTCTAGTCTTCGTTTCACATTTCTGATTCTATTCGCTCGTTTCATGCAACCGATCACCATTTATTATCGAGTATCCGAAAGTCATCCCGTCGATTATTTTCATCACAACTCTAGTTTTTCGATGACTGTTTGAGACAGTAAATGTGGATTTTCACGTGCGTACGTCTATTGGTCTGATGAAGTGGAATGTGGTACATACCACTTTGCTATTGGTCCGATTGTCAAGGTAGGGGTGCAATGACGTAATGAATTGACTTTATTTTAATACAGTATTCGTAAATTTTTGTTGACTTTACAGAAACAAAAATTAACCTATTTAAGTTACACTTTCAATATAAAAGCTTTACGGTTGAGTAGCAGTCTGTGATTTTATTATTTCGCTTATTTTATTACAATTGCAACCATTTTAAATATAAAGCAATACTGTACTTAAATTATCAGATGTATGCAATGAAATATATTTCTGTGCTTAAATTTTCGACATTTTATCTTAAATTGCTAAGAATTTATAACTGAAGAATAATTTAAACTTTGATAACTTTAATATATATATAATTTTTAGTATATACTGTATTTATTAGAATTATTAATATAATTTTTATAGATCTACCTAGATGGAATATAGACTATTTAAAAAATTCATTTTAAATTATGATTTTTTTAAAGAAGAATATAAAAAGTTTTAAATTAGTTTCTAATTTTTTTGAAACGAAAAAATACTTTTAAAATCAGGATTTGATTATAATACAAGAATTGTTTAATTAACTTATTTTATATGTATTTTAAACCAAATCATCGCCTTTATAGAACGAATAAGAATAGAATAAAACTAAGAAATTAATATTTTGGAATTTAGAAAAATAAACTTTGCTGAACTGTCTAAGTGAACATTTTCCAGCCTCCTTCCCAAGAGATTTGTGACTATGCACTTTACTTCAGAAAGCTTACCACATGTCTAAACTGTTTGTATAACAATAAATATGTGATTCTAGTCTTAAAAATCTCAGATTATTCTCCATCTTGTAAAATAATAAATTGTACCATATTTAATAACTATTTATTATTATTTATAAAAAATAACATATATTTATATTTTTTTTTTCATTTTAAAAGGAATGAACTAGAAATAATACAGAATAAAAAATGCTCCATAAACTGCAATGAGATAATATAACTGATAGGCTAAGCAAATATTATCCGACTCTTGTCAAAAAATTTTCTTTCTTGATATTTATTGTCTGTTTAATCCATTGTATAATCCACAGTAGGCCACATATCAAAGAAGCAGCAGATAAAACATAAAATAAGTAGTCGTAGTTACCACTTCTATCCCTGAAATGACCTAGAGATGAGAGGGAAATAATTTTTAATCATACAATAGTCTATTGTTTAACTAAGAATCAAATCAAGATTGTAGGATGAATAAAATGCAATTGTAAATGATTGGCTGACAATTGACAAATTATAACTCTATCGTTTTTATTTCCGATGTTCTGAAGCTTGAATTTTTTTATAATTATATTTTTAAAGTTTAATTACTAAAGTAATTATTTGAGCAAATTTTGTTTTTGTTTTTTGTTTTCATTTTTCATTAATATACTATAAATAATTGATTTAATTAGATTTAATATTTTTTGTTACTACTAATAACTACTATGATATGAAACATACTTTTAAAGCAAAATCTTCTATTTAAAAAATATTTTGTTATATTTATTTAATAAAATTGTCAACACGCCTCAAAATAAGAATAAAATGATTAAAATTATAAAATAAAAAAATTTGGACTTATAATATTTTATTTCACTTATAATTAATTTAATAAAATTAAGAAAATTTAATCAAAATTGTAAAATGTTAATTAATTTGTTATAGAAAATAATCAAATTACTTGTTTAATATATTCTTTAGAACTATATAATAAAATGTAAATTTGATTTAAATCACGATTAAATATTCTAAATTTGGCATTCAAACAATTCGTTTTTAATTACCTTACCTGTTAAAACGGGAATTACGAAAGCACCGCATCCATTAAGGAAAGTCATCAAACCAACTGCTACAGGTAGATTATCCAATCCTACGTATTCTTCCAATAAAGCAAAAAATACGATTAAAGTACTTCCTACTAATAAGCCGTATATTATAGCTAATATAGATAAATAAGTGTAAGTCCTCATCCACGGAGTTAAACTCAGAACAGCACCAATGATGATCATGGTTACCATAAGTAAATTTTTTCTTTTGACCCATCCTCTGTCTGTAATCCATCCAGAACCCAGACGACCAACCATATCGGAAATCGAAAATGAAGAAACTAAAAAAGCTGCATCGTTTTCTTCTATTTTTAAATCGATGGCAAAGTCGACGACAATCATTAAATAAGTCATGTAACACAAGAAAAATACTACATAATTCATGGATATTAGAATGAACATAGGATTTTGTAATACAGTGATAATCAAATTTAAATGACGAATGAAGATTCCGGAAGAGATTTCATTCTCTATTTTTTGTTGGGAAGTTCTTTTTATAAAGGAATCGGTAACATCGCTATACATGTTTTCTTCTATATTTTTATAATTTTCATAGGTATTGTTGGTCATAAATGATAACGTTTCATCTTTCAAAGAGTTACATTTCTTTTTCTGAATTGGCGGCCTAAGTAAAGAAACACCTACTAAGGCATTTAATATTATCCCGCTCATTAAAAGAAAACTGCCAGATAATGCATACTGATTTAATAGATAATCGATTAGTGGAGGCATAGCGAAGGATCCAATCGTTGCACCTGCACAAGCGATTCCCACAGCAGTAGTTTTGTGTCTAACGAAGTATTGGTTAATAATAACGGGAAGTAGAGTCATTAAAAGGCCCGTTCCGAAACCTAAAATAATTGAAAATATAAAACATAATTAGTTTAACAAATATAAATATATATTTTAACGTGCTAATTATACGAATTCAAATTGAGTTTATTTTAAATATATTTAATATTGATATAATTAAATTAACTTAAGTAATGTATTGTAAATAATTAACTAAGATATTAATTAATAATCTAAACAAGAAGACGATATTAATTCAAAATCGATATCCAAGTAACGCTTTTGAAGAAATAATTTAATTTTCTTACACAAATAATGAATAAAAAATTCTAATCTATATAAGTTTTTGTGATACTCTGTTTCATTTTCAATTAAACTATTTTAAAAGTTTTAAAATTAATATTTTATGACATACATTATACAATAATCGATTTTAGTTAATGCATTTTTTTAAGGTTACCAGATATGGTTCATAGAAAAGAATATTTTTGGTTGAAAAAGGAAAATAGTACAAGGCAAAAAAAGAAGAAAAAACTCAACTTTTAAATTATTAACCAATAAAAATAATTATAAACAAAGAAATAGAATTTTCCTGTTCCAGTTTTTAAAATGATTGTAAATTATAATTAAATAACTTATTTAAGAAATTTTTCTTTATAATAATTGTAATATTGTGCGTAAATATTATGATGGTAATAATAATACGGGAAACCATAATAATACAGTAAGACTCCGCTTAACGCTATTTCGATATAACGCGGTTTTTCGAATTTTATATTTTTTATTGATTCACTTTGACGCGGTTTTTCAATCCGTTATACTTACATAAATACGAAATCACACGAAGACGAGGAACCTAGCGTTCTGAAAATGAGGAGCAAAAGGAACTTGCAACGGATTTTCTCAAATCAAGTTTACCCACTATTACGGAAATTATGGATCAGTTTATACAAAATGATCCAAATTTTGATAGAAGTTCAAAAGTAAGACGAAGTGTCATGATTGCGATGTCTTGTTATCGAAAATTGTTTGCTAAATGAAAGAAGAAAAGGCAAACGATATTAGATGAGTTCTTCACGAAAAAGCAAAAAGTATCAAATTAAGAAGAACCTTCCTCATCACAAACATAAATTATTTATTCGAATATTTTTGCTTTTCATGAATGATTTAAGAATACAAATCGATATTAGCAATAAAAAATGCTTATAATTAATGTAATTCACAAAATAAAATAAAAAATGATACGTATATTTTTTTATTCACGGTCCTGTTTCACTTATCCTATTATTTACGTGTTAAGATAATCTCATTTAACGCTGTTTCGTTTAGCGCTTTTGTTTTGTTGGAACGTATCCCCGCGTTAAACGGGGTCTTACTGTAATAATATTCTAATGAATTGTATTTAGCATCACATCATTGCCAATAAACTTTATTTATCAAACAGTACAGTAGGCTATTGATAAAAATGATCAAACAATATTCTTTAAAATTAAATTGAATAATTATTAAACTTCTCATAATTTAGTTGAATAAAATTATGAGAAGTTTTTAAAATCTTATCATTTATACTTTTTTATATTGGGCATTCTAGTACTGTATTTGCATTTTTAATTGCAAATATGCAAATACAGTATTTTTTACACAAGACTAAAAAGTAGAGAGTACATAAGTATCATACCCTAAAAAGAGTACATCTGGTAACCTTATGCATTTTTCGTATATCCTGCATAAGAGGATAATAACATGTTATTAAACTTAAACTTATTATTATTAAATTTTATCACATTCATAATAAAAAAAAATAATAATAACAGAAAATTGAAACATTTGTAATTTATATTACAATATTTAAAAATAACAATGGATAAATAGTATAATCAAAACTGGAGTGGTACAAATATCTGGCTACCAATCGGAAGAATGTGGAAACGATTTCCGGTTAATTCTTTTCCTGAGTGATTTCGAGAACCACTCAATAGTCTTCCCATAGGAAGCAATTCGTCTAGAAATAAATCCAAGTAAAGCGTAGTAAGTATACACGATATTTTCTTCAGTAGAGCTAAATAGTAATAAATTTTTTTTTTTCTAAAATTAACAACTTATTCGACAACAAATAATTAACTTATTCTATAGTTATTTCTACAAAAATTAAACGAATTATTTTAAACAGATTATGAATTCTAATATTCTCTCTCTTTTTTTTCCTTTTAATTTATAAACATAAATATAGAAATGAGTATTATCAGAAGAAATAGTATTTTACAAAATTTTTACGAATTTTCTACAACAAATAACTATAATAAATTTTTATTTAGAAATTTTATTACAATTTTATAATATATATTTTTCTCTCATAAAATGTATACACAATATAAAAATAGCGAATAGGAAATGTAGTTTAAACGTAGTTTAAATATTTCCTATTATGCTTATCCTATTCAGTTTTTATTTAAAAGTTAGTACATTATAGTATTTATGGATGACGTGATGTGAAACAGGAAACTTCAGTTTCTTTTATTTATGAAAATGCAATGAAAGGTATAAAAATTTGATGATGACAAAATTAGTTCCTAGAAGAACATTCCCAAAATTCATTTAGCATTATTTTACGTGAAACGTAAAATTCTACGAATAATACTAAATAAACAAAATTTAAATCGATTTGACTTTATACTGACGCCAAATTTAAAAAAAAAAAAAAAAGTTTAAACTATTTAAATTTGCTAATTTTAAACAAGAATCTTTAAAAGTAATAAAATAAAATAAAAAATTGGAATTTGGTTCTCTTCCAAAGGAATAAATTCCTGTTTCGTTTCGGTTTTGATAATGTTTCTTGTGAAATAGCAACAATTTTAAAACTACAGTATAAAAATTATATTTAAAACGAAAACGTATTCATATCTTATAATTATTTTTATTTATCATTTAAACATAAAACTACACCTTGAAATTTCGATTCAGTTAACATTTAATCAAGCGTAAATAACTATTTTACACATGACTATGCCCAACTATACAGTATATAATTTATTTTTAACTTTTCTTAAATTTTAGTTTTCAAGACCATCTACATGTACAGTACATAATACATTATTTAAATACAGTATAATTATTATATTGATAAGATATTTATTCATGGATGTTTTCTATACTTTTATAGATAAATATAAAATTGCAAAATTGCATTTAAATAAAGTAAATTTGATTCGTTTCACGTTTATATATCATTATTTTAAAAATTTTATTTAATCAAACACCCTCATTGCACATATGTATAATACATTTCGTGAATGTAATTAATAATTATTATTAATTACAATTACCGTACTTTATTCTATTTTTAAATATAGAATATTTTTAATTTTATCAAATATTTGACCTAAAATGTTTTCATACATATAAAATTTCTACTATACATTTATACATAATCTACAACAGTATTCTCAGACTGGAGATCCTCGACCTCCAGAGAGGAAAATTTTTATTGTTATTATTAATCCATTCAAAAATGTTTTAATATTCTGTAAAAAAGATATCATATAAATGCAGTATTAGCCACTTCTGAAATTTTTGTTATTGGGTAGATGAATATTTAAATTTTTGATCAGACTCGAGAAGCTGAGAGATTAAAAAAGATACATAGTATTAAGAGATGAAATTATCTTCTTATTTAATTATTCTCTCGATTTTATTTTAGTACAAAATTTAACTTTTCAGCAATATATAAATATAAAATTTATAAAACAGATCATATTAAAATATTCCAAGGAAAAAGTTTTATGCAATAAATCTAGGAAGACCGGGGATGATGATGATACTTTTTATTTTATAATTATTTCACGCTATAAACATTTCAATTCCGGAATAATAAATACGTCATTGTAAAGAACATTTAATAATCTATTCGCCATTTCAAGACAAATTTTATTCGATTAAAATTAATATTTTAAAAAATATTTTTCTGAATGATGCCAAATATTACAACCTGCCTTTCTATCCGGGTAAATTGCAATACAGTGATACCTTGGTTAACGATGATAATCCATTCCAGGATTACCGTCATTAACCAAAACCATCGTTATCCAAGGCACGATTCCCCATAAGATTTAATTGAAAATTGATTAAGTCGTTCCGTCTCCTCCCCACAACCATAGTAAATATTAAAAATACAGATAAAACTCATTTAAAAGATCCTAAAAATATGAAAAATATCATTTATTTATTATATTTGTTACAAAAAAAAATTAACATGAATTGTTCACGAAAACAATTTTTAATTATCAATCTTCACCAGAAGGACAATTGGGCTCACTTCAGAGTTTTTTGATAAATGAATCCGTAAACACTGATTAGCAGCTTATAGATTCAACGATTATTATACAGACGTAAACACTGATTAGCAGCTTATAGATTCAACAATTATTATACAGATGATAAATACTGATTAGCATCTTATAGATTCAACGATTATTATATAGATAAGATTTGATACTGATTAGCAGTTTATAGATTCAACGATTATTATACAGATGAGATTTGATTTTGCCTTTATGGCGGAATGAACAGTGACACGCATTCGCTGATTTATTGTCTATATGAACTGTTAAACAGTGACATGCACTCGCCGATTTATTATATATATGAACTCTAGGATCTTGAACAGCTACTGATAAGCAGTTTATAGATTCAACTCTTATTATACAGATAAGATTTGATTTTGCCTTTTGATGGCGAATGAACAAACCAGTGACGTAACTAGCTTTTTTTAATGGGTGGGCCACACCAATATGAAAGAACATTCTCCTGTATGCGCTATATTAAATCGTATTTACGTAACATAATGCTTGATGATCGGTTAAGCAATTTAGCAATCATGTTCATGGAGAGATAAATCGCAAAAGCTCTCTATTTGGACAAAGTAATCGATTGTTTTGCATCATTAAGTAAAAATCACCGCATAATTTTGTATTTTTTTTTTGCTTATTTTACGCCCCCTTTCCAATCAGGGAGATTACTAAGGGGGCGGGGCCAGTTCCAACCACGGGCTGCACCCACACCCGTGGAGGGGGGCCGGATGGTGAAGGACGGGGATCACCGGGCCGGGCCCAGCACCCCGAAAAAAA
>AYEL01076843.1:0-23434 GCA_000484575.1 Olivierus martensii
ATTTATTGAATATGCTTACATCATATGAATAATTTAGTAATCCAGCTTATCTAGAATGACTTTATCTTTAATGACCTCGTCGCTGTAAGTCTATTGGGAATAATCTATTAACTTTTGATCAAATATGAGTTCAACTCTATTATATTATTTATGAATTCTCTTAAATGAGATTTTTGTACAAAAATTGTAAAGATAAATAAATCAATACGTTCCAAGATAACTAAAACGAACTATCTTTCAGATTTTTATCGATATTAGAATTTTATCCTCGCCCTTTTTATTTATTAACTATAATTTAGCCATCTTATCCATTAATCATCTTAAAGAATGAAACTTGCATTAAAATTTAGTTTTATTTTTAAGAATATGCATCAATAGTTAATAATTTTATGTCTGTTACAACTATAATAAATGTAAATGAAGTGACATAAGAATTTTAGATGTATAACTAAGAACAGCAGGGCAGATTTTTTTAAAGAATAGTTTGTATATTTTAATGGAATTTTATTTATTTAAATAAATGTAAAAATAATACAGCATTCTATATGACGCTGCTATATTAATCCAAAGAACACATATCATAATCAAAAAGCACAAACTGAATAAATTATTTTATTCATTTCGTTCAATTAAATAGCAAACTAAAAAATGTTTTGGTTAAAATTAATTGTATATAATTTTCTTTATGCAAATAATTGTGCAGCTGTGAGTCGTGAGATAAACAGCGTAGGTTTGTTCCAGGAAATGAATAAATTGAAAGATTTTATTCAGTTAGTACTACTTATAAATTTTGCATATACCGGTATTTATTTTCGTTGTCTTATTCAGCTGTTCTAAATAACTTAATTTTGTTTGTTCAAACAATTTTATTAAAATACATAAATCTTTAAAAAATATTTTTCTCGTGCAATAGTCTTATCATCGATCTATCATGTTCATATTAATTGAATTATTAAAAAATGATTTAATCAGTTGAATGCAAAATTAGATTAAAGTTGCATTAATAAATCTACCAAAAATTTTAAAGCACCAGTATCAGTTGAAGGTTTTATATTACAAGAGGTATAGAAGTATCACATTACATGAGGGAGTTGACAGTTTTCATTAAAATAGTTTAAAAAGAAAAATGGATAAAATTGCATGAATGTCTTATCGCCTCGTTGTAGAAAGAGGAAAGTGACATTTATAACTACGATTAATTCTCGCTTTAGCTCTTTTGTAATTTTCCTAAGATCGACAGACGATAGTGTCACCTCCTATTACTACAAAAAATTCTTCAAGGCTTTTTAGCGCTCCTAGTATGATAAGCGCTGACACACTCACCTTACTTGCTTAGTGTCTGGACTTGATCAGGTCAATTTTTATAGGACAAGACTAAAGAATGAGAGCTTGAAAAGGTCTAGATACAGATAAATGGCGAAATTTTAAAATTTGGGCTCCAATGCAAGAAACTTAACCAAGCCCATAAAAAAACAAAAAAGTATTGGAAATAACAAGAATTTTATATAGTGCTACAGCATTCTAAATAAATGATCAAGAAATATCTATCATTTTTTGAGATCTCAAAATTAGGTGTTTTTTAATGCAGAATTATACTTTAGGAAAGTTATATTTAAAATTTTGTTTTCATCTGACGTACTGGGAATTTAAAATATACACATGCAAATAAAGTGAAAAAATATTCAACAGCATAAACAACAACTTTTAATATATCGATTTAAATTCTGTTATTTATGTGAATATGGAAGTGCACTAACAAGTAAAATCTTAAACGGCTTTTTTTTTAAATGCTAATTGTACTATTTCATATAGAAATCTGCATATATCTTTACGCTTTCTATATGCAATTTTGTTTAAATACTTATAGACAGGGCCGGCGCTACGGTTTTTCGTGCCCTTGGGTGATAATAAATTTGGGGTCCCTAAGATTTCTCTATGTAAATTAATAAAGGTACCTGGATACATATATTTAACACATGATAAAAATTATTTTTATTTTTATTAGCGGTCCTCAAACTTTTTTAATCGTGCATCCCTTTATCAGTAAAGAAAAAATAGCACGCATCAGACAACAAACATGCATTATGACAAGTAAAAAATATACACTTCTGAAAATTTTTTAAGCATCCCTAGGGGTGCGGGCGCCACACTTTTTAACACTATTTTAGATTATAAAGTTCAAAATAAAAATAGCATCTTATACCGTATTCAATTTATAATAAAGTCTCAAATTTTCTTATAGAAAATTTAATAACATTACAGAAATTGATTTTGACATAAAAATTAAAATCAATCATAGTGGAACCCTCTCTGTTGCTATACTGTATTCAGTCGTAGTCGCTTGATTTAAAGTACTATCACATACATTATATGTAATTTAATTTTTTATATAATATAACTATTTTTCATTGCCCACCCTATATTTTCGTAGAAATTACAATGTTTGGATGAAAATTATCCAATGCTATATGAATCTGGTCTAGAATGCAAAATGCGATAAAGATTTTTAAATCTTTCTCAAAATTTGTATACATAACTTAGAAAAACAGAAGTTCTCTGCAAATGTGTAAAAGGAGAATCATTATAAGTTGAAAAGAGAACTACAGACAGTTTCTAAACAAACGTGCAGATTCTGAAAACATTATTTCTGTGTTCCAAACTACGCATAGTATTCCCTCATTTCTAAAATTAATGAATTGTGTGAATGGAAAACTTGGGTCGATAATTTATTACTAGACGAAAATTAAAATGATAGAAATTTTAAAGCGATGCGATTGAAAGGACCAATATTAATTATTTTGCCTAGTATATAGAGAGCTACTTAAATACACTTCCAATTTTAATGGATTTTATAGACAGTTTGGTTTAGATCTAACTAGTATCCAGCTTTAATTTAGATTGAATTACATGTATAAAATATTAATAATAAATTCATATAATATAGTATCTTTTAATTATTTTAATATCAAATCTATCTTTGCAAAAGTAATCGAAAAAAAGAGAGGATTAGAATGAAAAATGCTTGTCAAATGGTTATAAAAAAGCGAATATGAATTTAAAAAATCATTGAGTAGATAAGAACAATACCGCATATAAAATAATTTTGAGTAAGAACAATGCCGCATATAAATATTACAAGATTTCGTTTGATTTGGGATAACCACACAGTGGCACTTACGTGCTTTGCAACATCGTCATGACGTAACAATGGATGACGTCACAAAACTATCGTTGCTTGTGTCATCACGATGTAATATTAAGGATGACAGTTGATTTCACATCACATCGCAATGACATCATCAAGAGAAGGCGTCAGTCGAATGCCTGTACAACAACGAGCGTTCAAAAAGTCTCTCGGGACTAAATGTGGCCTAGAAACTTCCTGCAGCCTGCGGGCAATACAGGCTATTCTGATTCGAGATAGTCCAGGAGTGGGTCATTTTGGAGTAGCAACGAAAATGATTTCATTTAAATCCTTCAGAGTGATGTTAGAATTTGGGATAACATCATAGAGACACTGGCGTAGTGTCTTTGGCGTTGTAACAGTAGATGGCATTATGAAACGCTTTCGTCACAATAATGTCAAGTTGCCATTGTTAGGGCTCTAAATAAGAGGTATGATCATCCGCCATTTTTGATCTTCGCACATATATCGGTCTAATAAGAATAGCTATTTAACTTTTATAAGCATTTATTTCTTGCGCATTTCGTAAAGAAAATATATGTACTCTGTTATTAGTTATCCTGGTTTATATGTATATTTATCAATATGATAAATAAATATTAGCAATTTCGATAAAATACTGTTATTAATGTTATCAAAGCGTTTTATTTAATTCCATATTTTAAGAAACCGAACTGATATTAAATGATTGCATTTACATTTTAAAACAATTTATACGCTTAGTTATATATTCATCTTTAAAATAGCACATTTATAGAAATCCTATTTCTCCTGTAAGAGTGAAACACAGCAAGGTAATTTGTAATCAGTACAATACAGACCAATTGTATATGACAAATAGAAATAAACTATACGAGATTTCTTATCGATTAAAAACTATAATGCAAAGATTTTTTGATAAAATTGAAGCATTTTTATTTAACAGTATTATTAATTACTTCTTGCTGTCTAATTTTCATCATCCCAAACTTGTTCAAATTTTTAGCAAATTCATATTTGACAAAATTAATTATAAACTCCTTTCTAAAAATGCTTTAAAACAAACATTTTGTAATTTGGTGATTATTTAATTTTTATTTAATTCTATATGTAAAACAGTTTTGATATTTGAATGCACTTTGTTATAGAGTATAATAATATAACTAATTCTAAAAGAAAAGACTTTTATTTTTTTTTTAAATAATCTCTTTTTAAAATCGTGGAACATTTTTTATAAATAATTACTACTACAAAGAAATATTTTCATATTAAAAATTAAGAAAAACAGAATCAACTCGATAAAAAATTATTTTCAACACATTACATAACTTTTAGTTTAATAGCAATTGAACCTGACTCATAAGTACATTTTTCTTTAACTTTGGTCTTTTCGTGATTTTAGAATAGGTTTTTATTTCTCATTATATGTTAACTTCAATACTTTTTTCATGAAGTTTCGAATTTGCTATTGCTTTCCATCTGTCACGACAACAATTCTGTACCCATATTGCACTTCTAATAGTATTTCTTGAAAATATAAAGAGCCGGAACCCTTTTGAAGAGCTATTTGTACAATTCGGAGCATAAACAACCTACCATATCAGCAGAAAAGTGCACAAATCACGATACGAATGTACAGCAACTACTGACTAAAAATGGCGGCCAATGAGTAGCCTTAGCCATTGTGATGACATCATTCCGACGTAATACGCTGGTTACAGGTAAATAAAAATGGCGGCCGATGAGTAGCCTTAGCCATTGTGATGACATCATTCCGACGTAATACGCTGGTTACAGGTAAAATCAATAGTAAAATTTGATACAAAAACCAATAGATTCTAAATATATAATGAGTACCAGACATAAATCGAGAGACGTAATCGTGACATAACAATGGATGATGTCATAAAAACTATGATGTGTGACGGCACGATTATATAGAAATAGTGACGTCAGTTACCATGACTTCATCCTATCATAAATCATCATCTGACAATTTGACGTAATCATGATCAGCCATCCAAATACTATAATAAATTAAATGTATGCGAAATTATATTTCTGCATAGTTTATTGTAAACTTATCCATGAAATCTATAAATGTACCGACCTTATGCCCGGCGCCTTGAACGACGTTTCTCTATCTTTCAGTCCAACCAGGGGAGTTTAGCACCTATGTTAAGCCCTAAAAGTAGCAGTGGCCAAAAGTATCTCATGTAATTTGGCATATTAATTCATATTGATATAAATTCATGTAAATTAATTAAAATATTTTTTATTATTAGCCGATATCTTGACGACAGAACTGTATTATAAGCCTAAAATTCCCGAGCAACATCGGACACCCTTGCTAGTTTAATTATAAATATGGATACGAAATATAGTTTTTAATTACTTAACTGAAAAAAATAGTTTTTATTTAAATTTTCAAAATAATTTTCATTAACTTTAAACTTTTAAATATAATTTCTAAAAATTTAAAACAAAGATTTTCTTGTTATCCCATTTTTCGTCTTTGGTTTCTTTTTTAATTAATTAAAATTATGTTCGTTTCTTTTATTCCTATGGTATAGAGCATTTTTAACAAAATAAAATAAAAAATATATAACTATTTTACAAAAATGAAACATTTTTGTTTTTTTAATGAACATAAGTACGTGTACATAAATAAACAGTATAATAAATTTTTATGTATACTAAAAATATTTAATTCTTAATATTTTCTATTGACTCAATCGGCTTATTTTTATGAAACGGGACAATTTATGATTAAAATATTTCGACTCATTTCGCAGATGGCCAAAGACATTCGAAAAATATTTGTGGCTACTCTTAGGAAGTTGTTTTCATATTGACAACTTATTTCAGAATAGTAAAAGAATTATCTATAAGAAATTCGAAAATGCAAAATTATGTGATAAACATATTTATTTCGGGCAATTTATAAAAACTGTTTGCATAAGATTTGATATCATAAAATTAAAATTCGATAATAGCTTTTGATGAATCAGGACAGTAATGTTTTGAATCTCAATAAGTGGCATAACTAACCACCAGTACCGTGAAAAGACATTTTAATATCTGAGGCAAGAATGAAAAATTGTGCTTTCTTTAAAATATAGAATAAAATTTTTAAAATGTGACTTATTTAAAATACCTATATATCTGGTACACGTTTTAATAACAATAAAAAGAATGGCAAAAAATAAAAAAAATTATTTAAAGTGATTTTATTTTCATAAGCAATATTTTTATCTTAAATATATGATACATTTATTTACTGTATTGTATATTACATTAAAATCATATCTTCATTTTGGCGCCCCTTCAGTGATTTAATTCCTAATGAAATGGAATTGTAAGAATCAGAACGAGTAATTTGAATTTTAGTGATTCAACTGCCAAATAGAGTTTCATCACAATTCTAACATCAAGGGTGAAAGGTTAAATTAAATAGCCCTGCTAACCTATAACTTTAACTAAAATCATAGACACCCCTAATGTTTCAATAAATACCGTAAATAAATTTTCTTATGGCCTTTGTAGCCTTATGTATCATAGTTTTCTTTAATTTTATGTATTATTTTGAAAAACTGATAGAATACGCATAGTATATATTTTTCTGTCTACATTCAAATAAATAATAAAAATATGTATTGGTTTTTTTCCATCTGATTATTGATATCGCAAATAATTTAATCTAATTTTCTCTCTAATTATCATATTTATAGAGAGCAACAGATATGACTCAACAGCATTAAAAAATAACATGAAATTTTGAGGCCCATTTAGATACAGCCGACTAGACACGGCCCAAGGATTTCCAGTTTTGGGATCCAAAAAATGGAAATTTATTATATTAAATTAACTGAAATTTTTATTGATTTTGAAAATAAAGCAATTATCAGGCAATTTTTAAATTTTAAAATTTAATTTAATATATATAAAACTATCTAAAACTAGTAATCTCAAAATCTCTCACTTGAGGATGTCTAAACATCTAAATAAGTTATAAAAGTTCAAATAGAAATTTCAAACAGCCATAGAAATTGATTCATTTATGATCTATCTGCATTCATAAGATTTTATGAAAATGTTTGGCTTCCTGATTTCTTTGGTAAGTTTAATATAATTAGACAATATATAATTAGAATGCACATGTATGGTAATAATAAATTTGAAAATTTATTTAAACATACAGATTATTTTGAATTATTGTTATACTGTTTCTATGAATATTTTCAAATATGTTTATCTTGAAAATTTTCCTATTATTAATATTAATACAGAGCTGTTTTTTTAAATGTTCTAACTTTACCTGGATTTATAAAGTAAACAATGATGAGAATATAAATAATAAAAATAAATAAATTATACTTTTAACAAAAGAAATAATGAGCATATTCAATAGTTTAACTCGTCGGTCGGATGGCCGCAATGAAAGCGTGATGTGCTACCACCTTGTATGCAGTGTCGTAGCTACTGCTCTAAGCGCCTATGGCTCAAGATATAAAAGGCGCCTTTGTAGGGAATAAAAATAGGTAAATCAGCAAAATTTTTTTGTAATTTTTCTTTATTTAATATGTGTGAAGAAGAAATCGGGATATAACATATAAATTATAAAAATTGTCTGCTCAAAAATTCAGCAAATATTATTTTACACAGATTATAAAATTTTATAAAACAAGCTATTACAGAAGCTTCACCTTTCATGTTTTGATTTCTGAAAAATTATTTATTACTTCTTTAAAATCAGTTTCTAAAAAGAAATCATTTTCAATTGATAGTATTGCTAAATTGGTCAATCGATTTTGAGTCATCATTGACCTTAAATAATTTTTAATTTACTGAATCTTCGTTCTCCAGTAGCAATAGTAACGGGTAACGTGAGCATGATACGTAGTGCCATGGTTAAATATAGATATGATTCACAAAGGTTCCATTTTAAAATTCCTTCTAAAATTTCCCTGAGGTATAATGATGTTAAATTTGGAAATATCACCTGTGCCTGCGATTTAAGGCATTCTAATTCATTGAAAAATTGAAATTTGGTCCAATTCTTTATATTGAGAACAAAGATTACTTGCACTTTTTTTTATATCGTCAATTGAAAATGTTGCAATATTTTTCCCGATTAAAAAAATCTAACCGACTCGCTTCTGCACACGCAATCTGGCTCAGCAGTAGATATTCACGTCATCATCATCATAATATTTTTGCACTTTTTGTGTCACATTAAAAATAAATAAGCTTCCTTACGAAAAAATCTAACCGACTCGCTGCTGCACACGCAATCTGGCTCAGCAGTAGATATTCACGTTATCATCATCATAATATTTTTGCACTTTTTGTGTCACATTAAAAATAAATAAGCTTTCTTACAATTTTTTAATAAATAAAAATCTGTTACAGTTATAAGATAACGTGAGGGGAACGATGTAGTAAGCCCTTGGATTACGCGCCTATTTTGAATGGCGCCTATGGCCGTGGCCACCTTCGCCATACCCTTGCTACGGCACTGCTTGTATGTGGAATCGGGTTCTATTGGGTCCCACATATCCAGATTCTTAGGAGAGTTCCAGTCCCAGACCCTTTCATACTTCTACTAGTCAAATCAAGTACGGACCGTCACTTTACATGGCTTGGCTAAATAGGAATCGTCACAAGGATGTGGACGGTCCTAACAATGGGACGGTCCATACGGGCTTTCCCCGCCACTTAATATCAACGTCGGCCAGATGGCTGCGTAGTAAAGCTGTGGCTTACCACCCCGGACCCTTTCCAGGAAGGGTCCGGGTCCGGCCGTTGAACCCCATCCTTCAACCATCCAGTTGACCCCATCACCAACGTCGGCCAGAAGGCTGCGTAGTAAAGCTGTGGCTTACCACCCCGGACCCTTTTCAGGAAGGGTCCGGGTCCGGCCGTTGAACCCCATCCTTCAACCATCCAGTTGACCCCATCATGGGTGTTGGCCAGCCTGTGATGGGCGTTATAAATGGCCGCCACCAGATTTAGTATATCCCTCGTGTGATATGGCGGCTTAACCTACCTAACCTAACCTTAATATCAACAGGGTGAAAAGTGGTGGCATAGAAATAATAAACTCCACTTACCCACCGAGTGAGAAGTGGAGTTTATTCAAATTTTGAACAATCATTAGTTTTCACCCAAACTATAATTTCTGATTTATGCTATGGTGATGATGATGCAATTTTTTTCAATTTCCGTAAAGACATCATATAATTGCAGTGTTGTTGTGAGGAGCTGCTACATGCCTTGATCGCAAATAGTTGATGTCTATGATTCCAAATTGTGCAAATATTAATTTTGAAACCTCCATGTGATTCAAGAAAATGTCAATCATTCGAAAGTTTGAAATTCTAATCATTTTTAAACTGTCTGTTGAATATGGAAAATAAAATTCTCATTTGAAAGGTTTTTTTTCATCAAATTGATATGATATTATTTATTATTTTTAAAAGTTATATCTTTAAATGTTTCGTACTTCTGATGGGCATATCCTATATCTAGGATAATAAATTTTACGAATGCGTATTTTGATTACTAAAGTCCAACGATGGCAAAGAAAAAAATGACATAACAACAAGTGCTGATTCAGAATAAATTGTTCTGTGATTATCTTGAAAATATAAAAACATATCTCTTTACTTTAAAAATTAGAAAAATAGGCAATAATAATTAGTCATCATGTTTTTAGGTATAGTATCTGTATATCTAAAACATGATGATTACTAATTATTGTATGTGTATTTTTATAGTATCTATACTATTTTTTAGTTGAATAAGTAATTATTTCTCACTATTTGCATAATAGTCATATCTGCTCACTAATAAAAGAAGATTCTGATGCTTTTCTGGAGAGAAAATTACTATATTTCCATTATTCTCCCTATAAATCAACACTAACTTATAATAAATTATAATAAGTCAATACCTGAGACACTGAAATGTATAGCTAATGTTTTTAGTGCATTATTACTTTCATTGGTTTTATTAAGTTATTATTTATTAGTTTAATATTTATTTATTAACTAATAAATAATAATTTCTTATGTTTAATAATAATTACTAAACATAAAAAATGATATATAACTATATAGTAATAGTATATATAAGCCTATTTTAGTACACCTAATGAAAATACAGGTAGTCTTCAAACAGAAATATTGCACAAAAAAAAGCATTAAAATTCTACAGTTTTAATTTATAAATTAAAAATCAAATTTTATCATATGTAATGTTTTTTATACAGTACTTTTATTAATAGACACAAGATAATAAACATTCTATGCATAACTGCATTTTTAAATTTATTACATTCATTATTTAATTAAATAAATAAATAAAGTGGATAGTAAATCATTAAGATCTCATTAAAACTTCGTTGAAAACATCATATAAATTGTTGAATATATTATTCATTTTATAAAATATTTCAGATATAAGACTATACAAAGATTGTTATCGGAGGATCACAAAGTTTATATAGATTAAATTCTTATTTCTAATATTTCTTTTCGATCTAACAAGCAATGAAAAAATTGATGTTATGTAGTGGAAAATAATTAGCCTAAACTTATATTTTGCAAACATTTCTATGATTTGTTAATTACAAAATAATAATTGTTCAACTAATATTTGATAAAACAATCACTGAATACGGAGATCATCATTATTAAATAATGCTAAAAAATATAGTAATTCATATTTAATTAAACAGTTTAATTTCGTCACTTTCAAAATACTATATTTTAATGATTTTAAATAAAATTTATTATTCAAAATATTTTATTCAAGAATATTTATTCTTGAATAAAATATTTTAAAAATATAATGTTGATAGTTTGACAAATTATTGCAATCTTTATAAAATACTGTATATTGTACTTTAAAATTCATGATAATTAATTTTTAGCTGTCACAATAAATAATATTGATTTATTTAATAGATTTGCCTCCTTTTTTTTTCCCAATCTTTCTGCTTTTGAAAATACAAAGAATAAAGATCTTTTTGTTTTATTTTAATCTGTCATTTTCTGATATTAATCTAATAGCTAGAGCATAGATTAAATGTAATAGCTGTTTTTTCAAGGATAAGCAGACTTATTTTTATTACTATTTTAAAGAATTCTTTTATGAAAGCATTTAACGAAAGGGGCATTAATTAAAAATCCAAAATTATTATTTTAGAACTAAAAATATCACTTTTAAATAATTCTTGATAAATAAAGACTTTTTAACATAGAAGAAATCCTTTCTAAGGATTTATTTATTTATTTTTTGAGTATTCAAAATATTCATTTAGATTTCTTAATCTAATACAGAAAAATGATTCTTACTATTAATATACAATACGAAATTTCTCTTAATAAACGAAAAATTCAATCAGAATAAAAAAATCCTCGAGCTTAATTTAGAAGGTTTTTAGATCTAACTCTAAAGAGGAAACTGTTTAACAACATATTAAGTCAATGCTATTATCTTATCTCATGATATAACTCGATTTCGCCATTAATCTTTTCTTAATGATATCTTTTCTCTATAATATCTTTATAACTCTTCAATAAGTCTTCTTAGATGGTAAAGAATCGGATATTTTAAATTAAGTTTTAAAACACGAAACGTAGATTTTACATCGATAAATTTCTGTATCTGAAGTTTATTTCTTTCTGACTGGTTGATAACTAGCATCCAATAATCCAGAGTGACGTTAGTAGAAATTTGATCATAAACTATATCAAATCTCACTGACTAATGTTTTTGAATTCCATATAGGATTTTATGGAAAAATAAACAGAAGTGTAAATTGAATACGATAATTTATAAAACTTATGAATATTAATAAACTGATAAAGATTTTAAATTTTCAGCATTAAAATTATGAAGTTTATGATGAATTTATATAAAACATAAAATTTTTACAGCCCTATAAAAATAAACTTACTAAATTTTAATGATATTCGCAACATAAAAAATAAGCCAACGTTTTAGAATAATAAATAAAATGTCAGAAAATATCAATAATTTATACGATATTTTCCTATATTATTTATATAATAAATATGTGGTTGTCCTTATAAATCATCTTTGGAATATGATATCTAACCCAAACAATCTATTAATGTATTGAGAAGGAAAAGTTCTAAATCAAGGGTTACTACTCCCAACAAAATATTCCAAACGAGTTTATGAGTAATTGTTACCAATTATTATTTTATAGCATTTTCTATACATACAATAATAATTGTATAAATTGATTCTTGAATTCGTGATTCCAAGATTGTACATGAATGCAGTATTGTATTAGTCATAAGGATTAGAATAAACAGTAAATACTTCTTAGCTTTAAACGGAAGTGCATTTTTATAAAATCTAATTTAATGAAGGACAAGATTATTTTCATCTTAAAATAGATAATAATAAAACAAATTAAATACAATCATTTAATTATGGTTTTGAGCAATTTCTCAACGATAATTCTTCTATGTTTAATTTAATGATAAACTTTTTTATTTTTAATCAATACTTATTTATTTTACATTAAAATATTTATGGTATATCATAATATCGATTGATTACCTTATTTATTTATAATACAGTACATTAAAATTAACATAAAATGTATAATTTAAAAAATTAAAATATTTTTACTGTATTCAATAAAAAAACTTATACTCGTATTTTCTCTTTTATTTATTTCATTACGTATTAATTTATCATTCCGTTTTCATTCACTATTTATATTATCTTTGAAATTTCTTATTTGTGTTATCTTAAATATGACATTAAAGTTTAATCGCAATCAAAATAATTTTGATATAAATGAACGATAAAAAATTTTCTTATCGATTATTATATTATTTACTGAGAAAAAAATTTATCGGTCATTTAATATCTTTTAAATGATAAAGTTTTAGTTTGATAAAAAACTTAAATTTTTTTAATGTTTATTATTAAATTATTTATATTTATTACTATTAAATATTCAATTTTAGGACTTATAAAATTATTAAACTATTTGTTTATCTATGCGAACTAGTAATTCTTTTTTATAATTGCAAGGTTTTTATAAAATTTAAACTGATTTTATCATTAAAGGTAATGTCAAATCCACTTTCTTTTTAATTCTATAGTTTCAATCGACTAAAAATGAAGGACATTCTAACATCTAAGATATTCTCTTAAATATTCCTTGAATTAATTAATAAATTTTAATGAAGTTTATCACGGCCATTGAAGATAACCTTGATGTAATGTATTTTTAATCATGTAACTACTTAAAAAAAGACAAATATATATGCTTTTGGATTTTTTCCTCTAATAATTTTGAATTATTTCATTGATTTTTTTATGAAGTTCGGTAGGATGATCATATCATGTAAAATAACTTTGATGACATACTTTTTTATCCTGCATCTTTAATCATTCCAAAATAAAGAATATATGAGAAAATTGGGTGATCAGTTCTATTCAGAATTGATTACGGTATTTGAAATCAAATACTGTATAGTACAGTATTGTATCATGCACATAAAATTAGAAAGAATATGATAAAAATTTTAATCCTGAAAGTTTTGAATCAATTACAGTATATCAAATTCCAATATTAGCCATTTATGTCTAGAAACGATAATTAAGATGAAAAAGAAATAAATAATAATTTTTGACATTAGATAAAGTGATGATATAGGAACAAATTATTTTATTTGCATTAATTCTTACTAATAATTTCCTCATTTAATATTATTTTACTTAATACTTAATTATTCTGAAAACAGTTAAAATCATTAATTAATACTTTTTATACAGTCATATTAGAAATATAAACTTACAATAAATATTAAGTAAATAATTAATTTATAGTAAAAGTTATCGTATAACACTGATTCCTATAACGCGAAGAAAAAATTCCAGTAATGCACATGTAACAATAAATTCATGGTATAGAGAAAATAAAAATAAATTAAAATTAATAATAAAATAACGGCTACAATAAATTAAATCTATAGATTAAAATTTAAAAAAAGAAAAAAAGATCAGATAGATCGCTTTCCCTTCCAACTCGCATTAGATCAGCGTGGAGAGGTAATAGTCTACAAACTAGTCTACAACCTTCAAAATGTTTCAATGACTAAGGAGGCATATAACCAGCAGTGGATGAAAATATAAATGGTGATGATGACATTGGTGAAGATTACCGGTTGGCCACTATCCATGATGAATCAACAGAAATGTTATAAAATGGAATTCAATAGATTAGTCTGGATCCCTTCTGAAATATCTGGATGTATTGAGATTCGAATTTGAACCAGAATTTTTGGATGGTAAACGAATGTTTTATCATGAAGCCATTTGGCTGGCTCTTACTTTAGGGTTATATAATCAATGAATAATTGGCGAAATGCATCTTATTGATTAATTTAATTCATTTCATCAGATATTGAATCTTTTAGAGTTATTCTAATATTCTTTAATATATAGCGGTTATTCGTTTAACGGTAATATTTCATTATAGTATTTGACAAATTCTTCAGATAATAATACATTGCTGCTTGGACAACCAGCACAACAAATAAAGTTTAAAATAAAACCTATATCTGATTAATTTTTCCAGTTGCTGTATATCAAAATATCTTTTAGAATGAATCTTGAAATATTATATATATATATATTTACTGCACTCTACATACTACAGACTGTTATTTAGTATTCATAAGTTAATGACAATAATGCAGTTTTCTATGTAATTTTTCCTGAAATACATGTTAAGCATATAATATGCTTAACATGTATTTAATATGTATTTTGAGCAAGATGGGCACATTTCAGATCATAAGAATAATAATAAAGCGTTGATATTAAGATGTTTTTTTTTGCTCCTAATGATTAAGTTTTTTTTCTATTTCTTTGCTTTGCAAAGATTTATAATTATTATTTCTGCATTATGTATAATAAAAGTTAAATTTTTAATATAACTCGATCCATTACATTCTAACAAGACTGGAAAAAATATTTTCAGCAATATTTATTGAGCATTATGCAAATTTTAAATTTAATAAGTATATATCAAAGAAATATACTTTAGTATATTTGAAATATTTATATAGTTTAAATGAAGTGTTACAAATTTATTTTTAAATAGATTAGGCATGATTTTAAAACAAACTTATCCAAACTTTGTTCAAGTGATCATTCTTGAATGAAGTCTTACAAATTTATTTTTAAATTTCACAATTTAATAGATTAGGCATGATTTTAAAACAAACTTATCCAAACTTTGTTCAAGTGATCATTCTTGTCACATGGTTGCTATATAATTTTTATCTTACCAATATAATAAGTAATAATATCTCTATATAAGCTGATGTCACGATGTCGACAAACTATGATGGCATTGTGAAGTGAAATTAAGTTTCTGCCATTACTACAGCATGAAATGTCCTTATGTATTGGCCCGTGACAATCATTCTAGATCAGCAAACATATCACGCAACAGCTGTACGTTAGTTTGAAAGTGGTTGATGCGAACAATCATAGAATGGGTCAAGCTACTATTACTATAACAAGGTAAGATTCTTTTTAGATTGATTATAATAGTGTCTCCAATTATCTGGAGGTAATTTTAAAATCTCTAATGGCTTTGCTGTTTGGACTCTGTTGTTAATTTTTCGAGTTTTTAAATACTGTATAACAATTTTCATGCCAATTTTTTCTAAATATGTTTTATTTTTTAATTTAGATGCTTACTAGTTCTTGAATTTTTTTTAATAAAAACTATTATAAATAAATATAATCATGAAGAGAAAAAGTATTTTTATTTTTTATGGGTTGAATATTTGCTACAATTAATTTGATGCACTAATCGTTAAATTATTGAATTTCAAATATAATTTCAGTTTGTAACGTTTATTTATTAATAAATAAACTCTTGATAGAAAATAACAAGTTACAACACACTGAAAATTATTTAATTCCCTAGACTTTTTATAATAAAGTAATAAAACTGAAAAAATATGTTATAAACACTTTATTAAATTATTTTATTAATTATTTTAAAATTCTGATATTGTCTTAAGATAAAATTTCTTCTTTTTAATAAGTGCAGCTTAATATTTTTTCTCCAAGGACTTTTAATTAATGGAATCTTCGCGTGACATTATTATAAAACGTATGTTACATTGCATGTTAAAATGACTCGCTACGTCTACAAATAATACCTGACTTAACTAAGATACATAATATGAAAACAGGTTATGTTAATAAACATTTTGATTAATATACTGTAGTTTACCGTATGCTATATAGGCCTATTAGTCTAAATATATAAGTAACTTTTATTATTTATATATTTAAACTAATTTCGAAATATAATAATAGTATTATTATGAAATTAAACTTATAACTTATATATATAAATAGTTTTTTCAGCTCGTATAGAGCTGAAAAAACTATTTATCTCAATCCCAAATCGGATCGCGAAAAATTCTAGTGATCGCAAAAAGTTCGAGAAATAAAAAATATTCTCAGAAATGTTAAGGATGAATGTCTTCAATGAAAGCATTTTAGAAATTCATATAAAAAATTGAACATCTGAAAGCAATTTGGAGAACTCTTCTTAATTAATAGCTACCATAATTGATCCCAAACGATCTTGGATGAAATTAAAAAGTTTTTCGGTTTCGACTGCTTTGACTCGATATTCTCTTTGAGATTAGACAAGTCTGAGTCCCATTTTTTCATTAATTTTAATATTTATGTCAGGTTTAATAGAAATTGTAATGTCCTAAATATTCAATAGTTCGATTCAAGGCCGGATGAAATAGGTGGAGCGATTGCCTCATGCTCTATCATACATATCATATGAACATTTAATTAATTATATATTAAAAATGAATATCCTCTTAAGTATTAAAATTTTATTTAAAATAAAACAATACAAATTTTTTCTTTTATTAATTTTTAAGAAATAATTTAAATATGAAAAAGGGTATTTTGAATAATGCTACATCTTTTGCATAAAGATCGATGCTTTTGCTCTAAAGTACGTTCTAGATCAGAGATGGGCAAACTTTTGGGAGAAAGGGCCAAATTACATCAATGAAATATAGCCTATGGCCGCACTTTCCCAGCGATCCCTATCCTTCACCATCTGACCCCCCTCCACGGGTGGGTGTAGCCCGTGGTTGGAAGTGATCCTGCCCTTTAGTAATTTATCCACAGATTTCTATACATAGATGGCCTGGTCATTGTTTAAAAGTGAAGCTAAACGGTGGGGTCAATGGTGGGATATTTTCACGAATGTACATTCAACGCTATAGTAAATTGACTTTATTTTGGTGCCAGACCAGACGTAACCCATTTATTTTAAAAATTGAGATGAACAGATCCTAATAGTTAATAAAAAGAGTGTAGTACCCAAAAATGGGGTATTGAACCATTTTTTTTTATTATTATTTTTTATAAATACAGTAAAACCTCGATTTTACGGACACTATCCCAAAAAATAAAATACAGGTACTGTACAGTATTATTGTATTACGTGTAAAATAAAGCACTCATTTATTGCATAATGCGTCATTTTTATTTTAACAACTTACCTAAATTTAATATACATGTATGTAGGTAATTTAATTTAATTTAAAATACTCTAATACTCTATGTAAAATAATACAATTTTTAGGCATAAGTCACATTAATTAGTACAGGTATGTTGAAAATGCTAATTAATGTTTATAAAAACATTTTACTTCGATTTTACGGACTTTCCGATTTTACGGACTAGTCTTGCCCCCTATAGTCCGTAAAATCGAGGTTTTACTGTATAGGCTACGTTTTCGATAATTTGAATGAAGTGCTCAAAATACTCCAATTTTCACAATTTTCTAATCATTTAATGTTTCGAGGAAGGAAAAAAATAGATTTAAAGGCCATCGAGGGTGCATTGTCAAGAAAAACCATTATTATATGTATTTATGCTAAAAATATGTAGTTATGAAAAAATAACAATCACAAAACACGAAAGTGACGAAATTAAACTGACGAAAGTGACGAAATTTTTCAAAATCGTCATAAATTCCCTAGGGAAGACTGATCCTCCTAATACTGGAGAAAACAGCGTAAGTAACAACTCATCCAGGTTGGCACAAGTGCGAAAGCGTTGCTTCTCATGTCAGAAAGAAAAAAAGACACGTTTAACAAGGTACTCTTGTCATACATATCAAAAATACCTCTGTCTTGCACACTGTGCATTCATATACCCAGATGGATGCAACACAAGTGATGCCACTCTTGAAGAAAATCCTGAAGAGATGCAGCTATAAATTTTATTATATATTAATTTAATAGGACGAATTTAAATTAAATTATTCATCTTTTCATCAATTCATTCTTTTCGAAAATATTAATACTTTTGTAATTTATTTTGAGATTTTATAATAAATTTTGAATTAAATAACATGTTATTAATGTACAGAACACTATTCATTTCAATTCGATTGACAAGTGATGATTTTTTTGTATTTATAAACTATTTTTGGAAAAAAGTATCTCACAGATACAGTGCGAGTACTCTTGTAGAATTAATGGCGCGAGCAATGCAGTGTTAACTAAAACACTAGAAAATAAAACGCTGTACTTGCATACGAAATTTATTTCTGAAATAAAATTAATCTGAATAAAAGCAAATTATCTGAATAAAAGCAAATTAAAATTTTCAAAGTTCTATTGTACATACTATTTTTAAACGGAAAAATTTAAATAAATCTTTTTTTATTTGTTCATTCAACAAACCATTATAATTTAACAATTATCTTGAACGAACGATAATTTTTATGATTTTCTCAAACAAGAAGTTTGATTTCTTGAAAATGTCTTTATTTATGATTTCAAAAACCTAGCATCTTAAATTAGCCGAATAGTCGCATAAAATTAAAGAATAAAGGCTGGGTCTCACTGACGTAAGGCTAGGAATCCATTACACCTGAAACTTAAAACTGAAACTGAAAGTGACGCAGCTTCCGGTTTGTACGCCGTATCTTCGCCAGAAACTCATCTGAAAGTACAGTATAAGGCTAGGAATCCACTATACCAGAAAACTGAAACTGATAACATAAACTGAAACGAGCAAAGTTATGTTTCAGGTTGCTTTCAGTTTCTGCTTTAATTAAAGAAAGTTGTATTTTCGGACTTCTAAATAGTATTTCTAAGTTTCTCCTACGTTTACAACATGCTTCTACCATTTTGTCTAAACTACGATACAAAAACGAGTTAGTTAAGAAGAAAAACATTAAAATTGTAAATCATTACTTTTCTTAAGATTCGTATAATTTATCTGACTTAAAATACGAAAGAAATTAATAAAATAAGAGCTTTATATTATTCATAGCATTAAATGCGCAGAATCTAAAATCTTGAACCGAAAATTTTTCTTGGTCTGCGCACCGCCATCTTAGCTATTGAATACTAAACTCTGATTGGCTATGTAGTTAGACCTGAAACTAAGACGTTAAATTTATTTATACTATACTTTCAGGTGAGTTTCTGGCGAAGATACGGCGTACAAACCGGAAGCTGCGTCACTTTCAGTTTCAGTTTTAAGTTTCAGGTGTGTTTTTAGGTGTAATGGATTCCGAGCCTCAGTTTCAGATCTAACTATGTAGCCAATCAGAGTTTAGTATTCAAAGCTAAGATGGCGATGCCAGACCAAGGAAAATTTTCGGTTCAAGATTTTAGATTCTGCGCATTTAATGCTATGAATAATATAAAGCTCTTATTTTATTAATTTCTTTCGTGTTTTAAGTCATATAGATTATACGAATCTTAAGAAAAGTAATGATTTATAATTTTAATGTTTTTCTTTTTAACTAACTCGTGTTTGTGTCGTAGTTTAAACAAAATGGTAGAAGCATGTTGTAAACATAGGAGAAACTTACTGTAGATATACTATTTAGAATTCCGAAAATACAACTTTCTTTAAAATAAACAAGAATATATACAAAGATGTGTCATTAGGTTGCAATAGGCACAAAATTTGAACTTGATGGTAAGTTCCTAGATTAATATACAACGATATTGTAGATCGGTTATTTAGTTTAATGATAATCAAAGTTTTTGTTACGACAAGAGAAAAACTCCCAGCGGAGTTTCGATCACCCCTTTACCTTCTTCCCTAATTGAACACTCCTGAGTTTACTGGTGAGGATCCCATGTGGGACAGAACCCCATTCAAGTTATGGGGCTCCAAATTTGGGGCTCAGAATCACGTTTTTTATGAATTTCTGCAAAACTTTTATAGATAATCGGATATTTTAAACGATTTTAGATCTATCTTATCATTCCGAATCGAATGCAATCAACTTAAATAAGATACGACTTATTTTTACGAAGTTACGAGATTTTTTTCCCCCTACGACGATATATTCGTTCTGAAGCTTGGTAGAATTCTCAAATATTTAATTTTTTTATTGTTTTGTATATAAAACATCCTATTAATTAAATTACATTCGTTCACTTTCCATACTGAATAATAATCAAATATTGAACTTTGAAGATCATCTTTGTCAGTCAGTCGAAAGAGTTAAATTCTACCACTAGATTGTGCTGTAAAGTTCTGTCGACTTGTTTATGTTTATGTGGAGCTTAAACAGAAACTGAAAACAACCTGAAACATAACTTTGATCGTTTCAGTTTATGTTATCAGTTTCAGTTTTCTGGTATAGTGGATAGTGGATTCCTAACCTAAAACGCGACGTCAGTACGCTGACTTAAATGCGTCGCGCACGAAACGTCGAGCGTACCGATGTTCACACTGAAAGCGTACGACGCGAAGTAAATAAACGACTTCGTTTAGCTATTGGCTAATTACTGTGACATCATTTGAAGTTAGCTGATTTAGCATGGATAGTAAAACTCAAGAACAATTTATTTATCGATGGCTTCATTTATAAATTTATTGAATGTCATGGTTTTACAGTCTCAAAATTCAAAATTTACTCTACTCGCCATATTGAATTACGAAATAAAACAAACTCTTTTCTGATTGGACGAATGGGCAACGGAACATGGCCATTCGTCCAATCAGAAAATGGAACTTTAGGCTTTGGAACAGCGCATAAAGTTGATGAAAAGTCATATCTGGCGTAATAACGCAGCGTCTAGCAATATACAGGAAGTGACATCATCAGCGTCGATACGCCGACGTGTTTACGTCTCGTTTTACGCCTGTGAGATCCAGCCTTAATTTTCCCGTTTACACTATACATGTATATTGCAGCGCTGATATTCAGCCGGTATGCATCGGTATGGTCGTACCGATTGTAAAAATATTCTAATTCTTCTGTGCTTGTGTTAAACAGTATATTAATAATTATGTAAGCAGTAGAAATTAATTAATTAATATAAATTCTAATATTAACTCATAATTTTGTACTCATAACTAAGCTGTATTATCACTGTTTATCTACAGAATATTAATAGCGCTGCATATTTTTAAGGTAGTCACCAAGTTATCATTAATCTCTAATAAAGTAGTTGCTGTTATTTCTACTAAATAGTTGTTTTAACTTTACAGTAAAATGGATTAACAATAATACTAATATTTTGTAAAATATTAAGCGTGGCTACTGATTAGGATAAGTTAATTTTTGTGCAAAAATTGATATTTATAATTTTTAAGAATAAAGTATGCATATATTACCGTACTAGTTAAATATTTTGAATATCAGCATTGACTATATATCATTTTTCATTTCTGAGTGGAGAGACTATTACCACGTAATACTTATACACATATTGGGATCAGCCATCAGGTGAAGTATGAGATTCAGTGAGTCGAATTAGGATCTTCGCTGGAAAAGTTTGGAATTTATCCTGGAACCTCCCAGGTGGAAGCATAAAATAGCTTCTAAGATTAAATTCATGGATAAAACAAGAGAAGGAAAAAGAAAGGATAATTTATATATTTATTTCCTAAATATTATATAGTATTTAATTCTTCAATAATTTATACATTAATCAAAAGCATATTATGTGCATTTATAAAAATTTTATTTATATTTGTTGGTGATAAGGAGAGTAGAAAAAATTCGTCAGGAGACGGGAACGACCAAGACAAAAAATGATTTATTTTTTTTTTTTAGATGAGGTTGCGGTAATCCCGCATCAAAACATATTACATAAATAAATGGAATTAATTATTACATTAGTATCATGCTATAATATATATAATATAACAATTATTTTACAATTATACTTCACAAATAAAATCAAACATTTAAGCAAACATTTTGTATATATTTTTAGCCAATAGGCGTTCAGATCAAAGTACAGAAGGGTAGGAGAAAATATGTGACCCCTACAATATTTAAACCTCTCAGAAACCAAACTGATTAGCACCACTTTCTCAGTTTTAGCACCCAACAATTATATGCTAGGGCACTAAAATTGAGAAACATACAGAAAATGGAATTAATCACCTTTTTAGAGGCTTATTTATAACAATGGATAGGAATATAATCTATTTATTCTGTGGAGGAATTTTTCTATTATGTTGTTATTTATGGAAATTGATATTTATAATAGTTAAAGATCTTTAAAGTAGAGATGCTCAACCCAGCGGGGCATGTGTGGACCTTTAATTGTGGACCACAAATGCAGTGGCGCCGAGACGGGGGGAAGTCGGGACAAATTCCGGGGGCCGTAGAAGATTGAGGAGCCCGGACAGCTTCCTAACATAACAATTTTTTCTACTTTTTTTAAGTAACTGTGCACTATAAGATATATACAATCAAAATTGTATTATAAAAATGTAAGATAAAGAAAAATCTTTGTATCCTAAACACTTAAAATAAGAATTAATTATGATAATTAGACATAAGCATTTCATTTAAACAGAGAAGGAACTGACAGTCCGACAGAGTCCACAACAACTTTTTTTAGAGGAATGGGATATATACAATGGAATACTTTTATAACGAAACGATCGGGACAGGAAAATTTTTCGTTATAACCGACGTGAAAAGAAAAATTTTTTAAAAAGTTGGGACGTTCCCAAAGTTAAAGTTCCATGAGCCTATGACTTTATTCTTCGAAAAAATCGGTATTTTAAAGTTAGGTTAATTAGTTTACGTCGCCATATCCTCATGGGATATACTGTATCTGGCGGCGGCCACTTGTAGAGCCCATCACAGGCTGGCCAACACCCGTAATGGGGTCAACCGGATGGTTGAAAAATGGGGTTCAACGGGCCGGGCC
>AYEL01076844.1:0-13596 GCA_000484575.1 Olivierus martensii
TCAAGAGATAGTGACGACATATAGCACATATCACCTTCTGACGAACAAAGTCTTATAACAAGAATATACTGTATTACAATTAATACTAATCTGTATAAGTGCATTTAGCATAGTTAAATTTAAATTAAAATATTTTATAAAAAACCATATACAGTAGTATTATAATATTTACTTTTTAATATACTGGTTTAACAGACTATTTTATCATAACAGAAAAATTCTAATGGAATACTAATCCTTAGAATTTTATCTAATGGAAAAAAATTCTAAGGAAAATACAGTAATTCATCCATGAAATTAATCTTCTTGGTCACTTTAGCAAGTTAAAATTTTTTAAAACTATCTAAGTGAGTGGTCAATATACACATTAGACAGGTGTCACTATACGGAACAAAAATGGCATTACATCCTATGGGAAACGAACCAGCTTTTTAAATTTGGTCTCTTTAGCCAGGTAGTCACTTTATCAAGGTGGTCATTTTCACAGGTTTCACACACACATATATATATATATATAGAGGCCCCAAAACCTGGTTCGTACCGAGACTCGAGATTTCTCTCGGCATAGTCACTTTATCAAGGTGGTCATTTTCACAAGTTTCACACACACACATATATATATATAGAGGCCCCAAAACCTGGTTCGTACCGAGACTCGAGATTTCTCTCGGTGCCTCTGCACAAATGCGAAATTTCAAAATTAAAAAAAATATATACAGTATACAATAACGTGAAATAGAATATAGTAACTCTTGTTCCACCTATCAGTTCCTCCTGTAGTGGGAAGTCCTTCCGTCGTTGAACTTTGCTTTGATGTGGGTTGTCTGGTTTCAAGTTGTTTGGTGGTGCTTGACACTGCCCTTTCTCGGATATTACCGATTGCTGTAGCAACGCTGTGTACGAGAGGCTGATACCGGAAGGATCTTCTACCAGGAGGGTCGACTGGATCAGCCTAACCCTCTCTCGTTGAAATGGACCCGGAAGGGAAGGACTCTGTCCCCGCCGTGCTTGACAATGGTTAAAGCCGAGTTGCATTTCGCAGAAGGAACCCTGTAGTATCTTTACAGTGGAGCAGGGTCTTTATTGGGCAACGTCATAAGATCTTTATGAGCCTTATAGGCTAAGCAGGAAAATTCAGTTTCTCAACGAGCGCACACGAGTGGTGCTACTACATTTTTATAAAATAAAGTACAGGCTGTCGCGTCAAAAACATTTCTCAAGGAAAATACAGTATTTTCAGATCAAAAAATTAAAAGAATCACATTATAGTAAGGTGCATGGAACAATACTACAATTGGTTTTAAATGCTTTTATTCAACAAATTTTAGGTTGGAAAAACATTTCTTAAGGAAAATAAAGTATTTTCAGATCAAAAAATTAAAAGAATCACATTATAGTAAAGTGCATGGAACAATACTACAATTGGTTTTAAATGCTTTTATTCAACAAATTTTAGGTTGCTTCTGAATTCCAGCCTGTAAACAGTATATAATACTAATGTACTTGTCGATTGCATTGACATGTGACGTGTATCAAATTTTCAAATTGATCCGCGACTTCCAGAAGTGACCATCCCTGCTTTAATGAATATTACGAATATTATTATATCGAAATTCTAAAATTAAAAAAAAAATTAAAAATCGTTTCGATTAAATTATTACATTTTTCGATATAGTGTATTTCTGCTTTCAATAGTATATACAGTGACTCTCATGGTTATTCGTACGAATAGTGAAATCTTTATTTATCCGTAATTAAAAATATATAAAAGTAATTCATCGTGTTTATTTTATTATTAATAATTTATTTATCCTGTCAAAAGGAAATTTAGAACCATTTTTAAGCTAATTTTTTCTAAATTTCCTTTTGACAGGATAAATAAATTATTAATAATAAAATAAACACGATGAATTACTTTTATATATTTTTAATTACGGATAAATAAAGATTTCACTATTCGTACGAATAACCATGAGAGTCACTGTATATATATATATATTTTTTTTTTCATTTGAAAATCTAAAAGAGAGTTAAAATTATGATACAGAAAATTGTTCAATATTAACATGGTTATGTTTTAAAGTCATCCCTTTATTCGTATCCAGTTCTTCTATGAAGTTCTATACGGCCTAAATCTTTATTTATTTCCGACACTCTACACAGCATTAAGTGGCATATCACTTTAAAAGGTATTTCTTATTGATGTCAAACAACATGTTTTGTGAGTATGAAGGCGTTTTTTTTTTTTATCCAACAGCAGCTCCAAAATTTTTATATGAGAACTTAGGATAGTCATCTGGTTATAAGAGAGACTAGCGGATTGGTCTTCAATACTGTTTGAATAAATAAAATAGTATATTGTTTTTATTTAAATTATTATTATTATTTTAAAATATTTATTTAGGTAAGTGACGGAGAATATGAGGAGGTTATTAAGGTCTTCTTGCTATCCCTTGCTGCCTCATTTCTATTCAACCATCAGAATTTTACTAAAATGTCTGTTTTTGTCTAATACTGTATAGTTGAATAGTTGTTCAATAGTTGAAGGCTTTTACTGAAGAAAGTTTTCGTCATTGTTTTTCTTTCATTTATTGTTTTCAATATTTGAATGTTGATCGAATGCCAATGATAAAGATGATAATGTTTGAAATTTAAAATATGCATTTTGAAGTTAAAATCATTTTTTAACTTCTAAATGCATGAGTTTTTTTCAAAATTTCCAAGTTGATTGAACAGAAGTATGTTAATACTATAATTTATCCTGAATTTTAGAAAAAGATCATGAAATATATAATATTTACAGCCATTCCTGAAAATATAAAATCGATACGGTTTTTAAGAAATCGATTATATACAGTACTATACTATTTTATTATTGATCTTTAATATAATAATAGTCTAGAAGTTTAAATCAATATCTAAAATAGCAGAATGCTATATATACATATAATATTCTGCACTTTAGATGACGATTTGTAATATTATACGAAAATACAATCGATGAAAATGCTGTGGGACAGAATTTTATGTTCATTTTCATGATCAGAAATTCTTTAAAGGAATTTTACGGTATTAATATCTAAAAACTGGGATTAAATGCCCAGAAATACTAGATATCATTGAATATTTTGGGTTGTTATTTATAATCAATCTAATAGTAAATTCAAAAATAACAAAATTCATGCAATTTCAGTAGAAATTTGGGGAAAATTCTTTATTATAAGAGGAACAATGTTTTCAATCATCTTGTAAACATCTGGTCTGAGAAGCGTGATTAAAAACGTTATTCCACTTATAATAATATATTTCTCCAACTCAACGTAATCAACATGTTTGACATTTTGTGTTTTTATTTTTTTATTATTTTTATAATTAATAATCTGAGCAGTTGCAATATGCCTTCTGCTAATAATAAGTTTGTTATAAAGCTATTTAAAGTTTATGTAAATTTTGCATTTAAATATTTTTATTTAAACAAGTTTGAAAAGAGGAAAATTTCGTTTAATCTTTAGGAAGTGCAATATTTAAATTTACTTTTATAAATATTAGTTTCAGTTTTTTCAAGATATATATATATTTTTCATTTATTTAGATCAAATTTAGTTAAAAAAAGCAATTTCTAATGCATTGCTTACCTTGTAAAATTCCGAAAAATAAAGTTATATAAGTAACATCCGTGATTACGAAACACAAAAAGTTTCCTAAAGTTGTAATTGCAGAACCTGTAAACATTATAGTACGAATTGACCAATGGTAGCTTAAAATACCCGCAAGAGGACCTAAAAATTATATATATCTTAAATAAATTTCTTAAATATAAATTTGAAATAATTAAGAAAAAATAATTTCTCTTTTAATTAATAAATAAATATAATTTAATACATTCGAAAAATTAATCTATTTATACAAAATTTGGTCCTAATAATAAAAGTAATTAAAAAATTTGCTATTTTTTAAAAAATAATTAGTTTATTAAACACGTTAATTTAATTATATTAGATTAAATTAAATTTAAAATACTGAAAGAATAATGACAAAATTAATATATTACCTGTTAGATTCCATATCGCTATTCTTAAGGTAAAAGGCCAGGAAGCTTCTTGGCGAGTAATATCAAATGAATCAATTAAGGCAACATAAATTATTCCAGCACATCTTACTAATCCTTGAACTACGAAACTTATCCAACAACAAGCAGCAGCTATAACCCAACACCAACCAACATCCACTTCTTCATTCGGCATTTCTGAGATAAATATTTTCTTTGATATTTTTCCCATTTAAAAGGGAAATTTTATTTTTTAATCTCGAGACGAATGCTGTATTGTGATCTCTGATGTAGTTGACTCACGGTGAACTGAGTTTCTTTTTATTTTTTCAAAAAGACTCCAATATTATTAGCTTTTTTTTGGCTAAATAAATATTTATCTATTAAATAATTATTCAGTGCGTGTTATGTTTCGAAATAATACAGTTCTGAGGATAAAACTATGCCATTTAATAAATTAGCTTGAACTAGTTTAAAAGATGTATGAATAGATTCATACATAAATTAGTAAAATCGACTGGATTGTTTGTTAAGTTATGATTCAATATAGAAGATTGGATAAATATGTGATTGCTATTGAAATTCATAATATATAATAATAATCTGGAGGTTAATGTCCGATTTTATAAATTTTGAGTCGTTAAACTTTGACCTAAGATTACATGCGAGCTTATTTTAAACTTATGTCCTATAAAAGTGTGCCAAAAGACCTCTTTACCCGATTTTCTACCAAACTAAACAACTTAGAATACAAATTTTTCGTGTTATTCTATTTTTTATTTTACATTTTTTTCAAGAAATTTATAAATTATTTTATATTTTGTATACTGAAAAATCTCATTTAATCCAATTACTGTATTTTAAATTATTAGAACAATAGAAAGAAATTCTTAGCAGCTCTCAATTGATATTTTCTTTTCAAAAAAGTTTTTTCTTTGTAGAAAATTGCTAATGTTTGCATGAATGTGTTATATAGAATAATTGTATGCTATATCGTAGTAAAAATTACAAGAATTAATATATCAAAATGAATAATAATGATTTTGAAAATGACTTTGTTAGTATTTAGATAATTATGAGCGAAAAAAAATTTTTAATGGATATTAATTGTTTATTCATATTAAACTTCAGTTCTTTTTATTGTAAAGTTAAAGAAATAAAACAATTTTCTACAAAGAAGAAAAGTTTTTTGAAAAGAAAATATCAATTGAGAGCTGTTAAGAATTTCTTTGTGTTGTTCTAATAATTTAAAATACAATAGTTACATTAAATGAAATTTTCAGAATACAAAATATGAAATAATTTATAAATTTCTTGAAAAAAATATAAAATAAAAGATTAGAATATTATATGCTTGTTAAAGTATTTTAAAAACTGTTTTAATATCTCTGGCTAACGAATTTATATTAATTATCCTCTTTTGCATAATTTAGCAAAATATATTTTTTGCATAATATAGGAAGCATGATAAGAAATCGAGATTTTTTAAATATGTATTTGAAGCAATTATTAAAAAAATAGCATATTGGAGACGAATAATTTTTAAAATTGGTTGGAGGAAAACAATAATTAAAAACAAATAACAAAACTACCTTTTTGGATTAATCATCACAATTATTGCAATTAGTAGGCAAGAAAAATGGTTAAAGAAAAATGACTAAGATTAGAAAGTAGTCTTTAAATATTGTATAAAAATACACAATGAAAAAAATATTCAAAAATATTACTAAGAAAAAATCGAAATAAAAATAAAACAATAATAGAAATCGAAAAAATAACAGTAGAATGACAAAGAGTAATCACTAATAAAAATTTAAAAAAATTTTTAAACTGAGACAAAACTTGATTATAAAATTAAAATAACCCATCATTCATGACTAGAATAATTTTGTCACAAAAATTGTAATTTATAATTTCATTTGCTTGTTTTCATTATTGACGAAAAATAGAAATGTGTCACAGTCTATATATAAATAATATTAAAATATATATGTGTATAGTAGATTTCGTATTCTTAAATTTGGATATTTGATACATAAGAATCTGAAATTTTATCTTTTTTAAACCGTATTTTATTACATTTTTAAGAAAATTATAATTTATACTTAGTAATATATCGTAAAAAAATTAAAAACTGTACGATAGTTTAATCAAATTTTTTAAATTTCGTTAAATGTACCAATGATAAAATGATTTTCAACCAAAATTGCTAGAAATATGAATAACTTATTAATTATTCCTTTAAAATATTTTATAAATATAAATATTAATGAAACATTTGTCTAGTTCTCAAGATTTTATTGTGATAATTTTTAATAAAAATGGAAATTGAAGTTCTTAAAAGAGAAAAATTTATAACAAAAGTCATCTTGTCGATTTCTTATAAATTAGCTATTGATATATCGATGAAAATATCTAACAGAATGATGATGATGATAATGATAATGAAAGAAACAGGATGAACAAATCAACATGATAAGCAATCATGATTTTCAAATAATAAGAAAAGAATGCAAATGCATTAACTTATTTTTATTTAAAATTTATAATGGGTTAACATTTTTATATGATTTATTACATAAAAATTATTAAATTGAAACTGAATAATAAATTACACATATTAGTACAATTTTAAAAAATTAAATGAATCAGTCAGTTTTGCCAGTTGGCTGAGAATCCGTGAAAAACAATAATTTTTCCACTTGAAGAATCAAGGATTAAATTTGCGAGTCTCAGTACTCATTTCTTCAGGGAGATCCGAGTTCAAATCATTGATCATCATAGTCCGAACCCGGATCATTCATTAGTCGATTATCACAAATCTAATCAAGTCCTCATAACTTTAGATTAGTCATTAGCTCTTGGCTACATTTCAAATTAGGTAAGTCTAGCTTTTTGCTAGACTTCTAATTAATTAAATGACTAATTGATGTTAGTTTCTAGTTAAATGTAAGCCTATCAAGAGCTTCTAACTATTCATAGGTCTATATCACTCTGCAGGTTCGGGGGAATTAAATATAAAAAATATCGATAAATATTAAACATTTCTGACATAGACTTACAAATTTTCAAATTACAATATGGCATTCCAAATATTGACTCTTGATCCCTCTTATTTTTATTTTTGTTCATTTATTGGTATATAAATCATATCGATTAGGCTATAGTTAATTTATAATTTGTTACGTATCATTTCATGTCATGTAACGAACTTTAATGTGATTTGATTATTTTAGCCAAAAATCACCAAATATAAGAACAATGGAAGATGTTAAACAAATTTATCATAGATATACCCGTTTAATATTTTTATAAATACTGTACAATATTGTATTATGAAATTTAAAGAATTTGTGAGAGTATAGCAAATTTTTCGTATTTAACTTAACTGTAAGCTGCCGATCCGAATATCTCACAGGAAAATTAAGAAATTTCAAATTTGTATTTATCTGTATTAAATATAAGCAGGAATTTTGGAAAGAACTAATCTACATACTTTCCTTACTTATTCTGTTGTTTTTGAATGACTAGAAAATGCCAGATTAAAAATATTCCGCCGACGTTACCCTCATTCACATGACTTTTCTACTGAATTTCCTAATTTCTACAGATTTTCTAAAAAATCTAGCGATTATTTCGAAAGTTATTAATAGGCGGCACACGGACAGAAAGCATAATTTTACAAATTTTACTATTCCTTTTTTCAAGGAAAACAAGTTATATTATTAATAGGAGAAATATGTTAAAAATATATCTATGTAAATTTTAAGTACTGTATTATTATTAAAATAAATTTAAATTATCTCGTTTTAGAATTTGCAATTTTATTTATTTATAAAAAAAGATTTCGTAGAGGTTGATAAAATTTAAAAAACGCTTTTATATAACATGCAACTTATTTACAATACTAGTTTGGAGATTTGTTTAATACTTCCTATCTTTGCATTATTTTATATTGTTTCTATCATATGTATTTAATTTTTTTTAAATCTCTTTTTAACCTTATCTTTTATATTATTTTCCGAGTTGTATTCGTAATTCGGTCATTTTTATTACAATCGCGTTTTTGATCTTTAGTATTGAACGCGGAAGTCAATACTATATTTGTTTATTTATATTTTATAATCAAAGTGCACGCATGACCAATCCATCTCAAATGACTCTCTCTTGTTCTCTTCCAAATTCTCTTCATATAGGGCCTACATATATATTTCCATTTATTTAGTTTCAATAGTTAATAGTTATTTTACCATCTTAATTCTTTTCCACAATAATCTTTTCATTTATACAAGATATTTTTTTCTTCATCCGGAGTTTTATATCAGAATTGCATAGCTTTATTTTTAGCTTTACACAATTTTCTTTTCCCATATTAGTTCAGATATTCGTTTATTTTATTTTTTCCCGATATCTTTCTTCCTTTTACAGATTTTTAAAAAATATCTTCGATAAGCCAAATCAGTTTAGTTATTGATTAATATTATTATTAAATGTGATTGGACGAAAATAAATAAATCCAAAAAAAAAAAATTAATATTCTTATTTGAAGTAAAAATTTCTCTAAATTCCACAAACTTATTTTTTTTTAAATATGTCCAAGTAAAGTAGATGTTTTGTAAGTCAGTTTTGAAATTATCAGTTTTGAAATCAAATTTCTCAATAAATCTTAGATTAGATTTGATAAAAAAAAATATTTATATAAAACATATCTATTTTTATTTTATATGAAATTTTAAAATAAATTATCATAGTATTTATTTAAAATTTTAATTTTAGCATACTTAAAAATATATTATTTTGTTAATTGATTTAATAATAATTGAATATCTAAGCATATACAGTAAGACCCCGTTTAACGCGGTGGATACGTTCCGAAAGAACCAAGTGCTAAACGAAACAGCGTTAAACAAGGTCATCTTAACATGTAAATAACGGGATAGTGAAAAAAAAATATATGTATCTTTTTTATTTTGTAACATGAATTCTTACTATTGTATTACATTAATTATTGACATTTTTTATTGCTAATATCGACTTGTATTCATAAATAATTCATGAAAATCAAAAATATTCGTTGTTTATAATGAGGAAGGTCCTTCCTCATTTGATACTTTTTGTTTTTTCGTTAAGAATCATCTAACGAAAAATCTTTCTCCTTATCCTCTTTCGTTCGGCAAGCGACTGTCGATAGCGAGACATCGCATCCATGACACTTCGTCTCGCCTTTAAACTTCTATCAAAATTTGAATCATTTTGTATAAACTGATCCAGCAAGCGACTGTCGATAGCGAGACATCGCATCCAGTTTAAAGGCGACACTTCGTCTCGCCTTTAAACTTCTATCAAAATTTGAATCATTTTGTATAAACTGATCCATAATTTTCCATAATAACGGCTAAACTTTAACTGTAAAATAATGTTGATAAACGATCTTAAACATGAACTGTGACCTCAACAGATTTTTGTATGTACTGCATTGAACTGATATCAAACGCATTGAGAGACGGCATAAGAGTATCGAAACAACATTAGCGCGATTTCGGATTTATGTGAATATAACGATTTAAAAAACCGCGCCAAAGTGAATCAATAAAAAATATAGAATTGGAAAAAATCGCGTTATATTGAAACAGTGTTAAACGGGGCAGCGTTAAGCGAGGTCTTACTGTAACAGTATATAAAATTTTTCCTTTATTAAATTGTCTTTCTTTTAAGTAATTGATCATTTTAATAATTTCAGTAAAATTTAAGAACAGTTTTCACACAAATATATTTATTATAAGACAGAACTGATTCAAAATTATTAAATATTGTATATTTATATACGAGCGATATGTTTATTCTATATGATTTTGTCACTTTTGATACTTAAGTAATTATTGATTGACTAAAATAGTCTGATAAAACATATAAACAAACATTGACATTAACTTCCGCATTCAATATTAAAAAGGTCATAATCAAATATTATCAAAGGTTATATGATGGATTTTATAATCAGAATATTTATTTTCATTTAAGTAAAAACATACAGCAATTCCATTGCGACTACGCAGTAAAACGTGGAAAATATATTTTAGTTGACTGTTTAAATTAATAAATCTGACAAGTGAATAGTGCATCTGTGTAAATAGTGATACATTATAGGCTGTTCAATATAAAGAAGCACGGCAGTGACTTTAAGCCAAGTACAATAGTCACTGTAATAAGTCAGTGAGATTATTATTATGGAATCATTACGGCCAAAATTCCATTCGCTGTAACTTTTGTTCTAAATTAGATATTAATCTGACATATAATCGAGAAAAATATTCAATAGGATACTGATTGATAAATTCGAAGTTTCAAATCCAATTAATAAAAACTAGGATAGTTTAAAAATTGGCAAAAATCGGAGAAAAAGGCATAGTTTTCCTTCTTACTCCTCCTCCTCCTTCACAGACATCTGTAGATGGCATTATTCAACTGATATCGTTGAAATTTGGAATGTAGGTATTTTTTAGATTACTTGATGTTTCTTGAAAATTTCAGCATAATTAATTAAAAAAAAAACGGAGAAATGGGATCCGTTTTCCATAAACAGTTTTATAAATCACATTATTTACCAACTTTCGACCAAATCTGAAATATAATATATAAACAAGGTTTGTATCCCCAGAGAATGACCATAGAAAAATATTATCATATTTAATCATGGTAATCATGGCAAATATTCGAATGGAATGTTGTTTTCACGATTCCTAACTAAAATATAATAACAAGGATGTTCAGGAAACTTGTATCTTATATGAGTGTATCTATTCATATTCATATCAAGTAGTACTTGACATATTTTGATTAAAATATATTATAATTTATATAATATTCTTTACTATGATAATGTATTCTTAGAAGGTGTTTTTGGCCAAAATACATCGAAAGTGAAATGGCACATGTTAATAGATTTCATTTGTTATTCTACTTTCTGCAGAAAAATGAAGCTTGTACAAGATGTTCGAGCTATTTGAATGTCTCTGTATCTTTTCATTAAAATTATAAACTGATTTCGGTAAATTCGATGTAATAAAATGTAGTAAATTAATAATTTTAATATTAATGCTAGTTGTTTGTTTCCACGTGTTTCCTATTGTTTCCCTGAACTATTTGATTTAACTTGCATTTCTACTTTTGTTTATTTGTGTTTCCAGCTGTTTCCGGATGTTTCTCATTACTGTTTCTTGTATTTTCGATTGTTCAGTAGTTTTCTTTCGATTCTAGCATGTTTCCAATTATTTACCTCTAGTACTATTGTTCCCGATCGCTTTATTTGGTGTTAGATTTCCAATTTCATCGGATATGATGCCAGTGGCATAGAGTGAGTGTGTTTGTGTGAATGGATTCTTATTTAGGGGCAAACTGCCCTCCAGTGCACTTTTCAGCTGTTGGTTTTTCTCCACTGACGTACTTCCATTGTTTTTCCCGATGGCTGAGGTATGTCTACCTCCACACTTTCTTTCTTGTGGGAGTGGAGATATCAGAATGTTTAGGGATGGGTTTGTTGAGTATTACCTTCTGTCCTTTCAATTCTTTAGCTGAGTGACTGTGATGTGTTGATTATAGATATAAGTCTAGTCCTAAGTTACTAACACACTAACATTTTATTTAAATTAAAAATAATTAAAAAAATAAAAATAAAATAAATAAAAATAAAACAAAATAAAAAAAAAATATTAGCTTTAGGTATTAACATAGTTGTAAGTCTTTTACTAACTTAAAATAAGTTCCCTCTTCTCATACTTTCTAGTTATATTACTAACACAGTTCAAGGTTTCTCTAATAACATAGTTCTAAATTTTTCTACTAAATACTGTAGTTCTAAGCTTCTACCTAAGATAAAATGGGTTGGATTACTTTCACACATGTCATCACATAGGTTAGGTTGGAAAGGTTCTTTGTTTTTTATACATTTTGCTTTTAATCTTGGCCCAGAACGGCTCCCTTAGTACTCTATTGATGGAATTTAATTTTGGCCCAGTACGGCTCCCTTAGTACTCTATTTGAGTGGAAGGAGGCAATCAAAATTAGCCACCAAGCTTATCAATACAAAAGAAAGATAGTAAGGTGGAGTGGGGTAAGGGCGACTTGGGGGAAGTGCATTATCGGGATTTTTTTATTATAAGATAATCGAAATTTTGCTATAGTATTTTATGTTCTTAATATTCAGTTCTTGGATAAAAAATAAGTTTTTATTCTTCAACAGAGGAATTTGAAATAGAAAAAAAAAACTTTTTTATTCATAAACTATTTTTGGGTATGTTCTAAAAAACGATTGTTTTGTAACGGGTTAGATTACAGATTTTGCAAAGAAAGAAGAAGATACACAAACTTTACATACAGAAAAAATTCAGATAGAGAAGTTGATACAGTGGGTGGCCAAATTATTATACTCAACAAAATTTATTGAAATATATTAACTTTCTTGTAAAAGGAGTCACTTTTCGATGATGCCTTTATGCCTTCGTTATTAAAAATATCGAGGTGAAATGTCATAAAGCCGGACCGCACTGCTTATATACCTAAAGAACTGCATTTATTTCACTAAGAAGTGGCAGTGTAGTGACTAAGGTGCTTCTATGCGGAGCTGAATGTTGTAAGTTCGAGTCTCGCTGGCGTACCTTGTTATTTCGAGTGAATAAATTAAAATATTAGCAAACAATAAAACTTCAAGCGCAAAAGTGATTTTTTTGTCATAGTTACGTTCGGCAAAATCACTTTTCAATTATTGTTCGGACTCTTTCTCGCTTTATCACTCTCAATTATCGTAATTCACTATGCGTCGGGTGATATCTAATATATCCATTTCGGCTGAAAGGCTCTTTATGTATGGGGTATTAGCAACTCGTTGAATTGTTGCTATCCCATACGTAACTATGACAAAAAAATTTGATTTTGTCTGAAATATTATTGCTAGTAATATTTATTCACTTGAAAAAAAAATTCGTAAACGAGATTCGACCTCACAACCTTCAATTCCGCATGCAAACGCCTTAACTACTACGCCAGCAGTTTAGCATGAAATTTTATTGCTAGTAATATTTATTCACTTGAAAAAAAAAATTCGTAAACGAGACTCGACCTCACAACCTTCAATTCCGCATGCAAACGCCTTAACTACTACGCCAGCAGTTTAGCTGAAAGGGGATTAATTTTTTAGGTATATAAGCGGTATGGTCCGGTGCCATGACATTTGATCTCGATTCTTTTAAAAACGAAGGCATAGTGATCTAAACCTTTCACACGGGTCACTTTTCGATGGCCCCTAACCTGTATATTAAAGCAGATTTCGATCAGCTTTAACATACAGGTGGAGGGACGGAGGGACGGAGGTTATGCTCCTCTTGTGAAATGTGAGGGATGGTATAGTGAAATATGACAAAATGCTTTTTATAGAATAAAAACTGGTTTATACGAAAATTTTAATTGATATCTTTGCATTTACCAATCGTCATCTCGGACAACGTTCGCATGCCGTTCATTTCTTTTGAATAATCGTCCCTGTTGGTTTTTCT
>AYEL01076845.1:0-22275 GCA_000484575.1 Olivierus martensii
GCATGAATATAAAATCATTATCTGGAAACCAGTCTCTTACTTGAGGAATTAGTCTTTTCTGTAATACATTTAAATATTGTTCTTGACGCATGGTGCCTTCCACAACATATAGTCTCCCAGTACCTTTGGAACTTATAACTGACCATATCATCACAGAAAGAGGGTGCTTCACTCGTTCTACAATGCAGTCTGCATGGTATTTTTCATTGGCCCAACATCGAACAAACTCTGTCTTCTCTTCAAGAATCTGGATATGATTCATCTGAGAAACAAACCTGCAAAATATATTTTCTTAGTAGTCTATTTATTTCTTCATGTTTTGTTAATGTGCTTTACCCCAACCTTGCCCCAGTCTTCTTCTGTCCAATGTTGGTACTTTTTAGCAAACGCCATTCTTCTTTGCTTCATTAGAGGAGTCAATTTGGGTTTCTTTAATGGCCGGCAGCATTTGAATCCCATTTCTGCAAACCTTCTTCTCAAAGTTCTGTCAGATATAAGAATTCCATCATCTTTTAAAATTTGTTTTATCATCTTCTGTGGTTTTTGACGGTTTTGTATTATATCCTGACGAATTTCTCTTTCTGTCCTTGTTGTAGTAATATGTTTTCGTCCACATTTAGCCACTCTGTTTGTTTCTAAAGAAAGTTTGGACTGCAGTTTCTGATTTATATTGCGAATTGTTGATTTGGAAACACCTTGTAAATCTGCAATTTCACGCTGTGTGTACTTACAGTGTTGTAACATTGTGGCAATTTTTGCTTTTTTCCGTGGTGTCAGATCAGCAGCTTTCCCCATATCTTTCAATAGGTTAGAATGATTAATTTCACAGGTATACTATATAAGGCACGAAAAAATTGAATAAAGTCACTTATTTTACCACTAAAATATTGATAAAAGAAAAATATAAAGTATAATAAACTTACTCAGTGAAGCCAAAGAATAGTAACTAAAGCATACAATGAAAATAAGTTGGAATTTCAGTATTGCCAACTTAATTGAATAATATATTATGTTGCCAACATTATCAAAAATACTAGATAATCATTTTCTGACACACATTCATTCACAAACATAAAAAACATTAAAAAAAATTAACAAAAACTAACATTTCTATTGTGAGTATAATAATTTGGCCACCCACTGTATTGTTAAAAAGAGAAAATATTCTCGTTTTAACTGAACAGTGGTAAGGAAGATGTAATTATTAAATGAATGTTGCATAGGCTGTATACTTTTTCTTTCTTTTTGTTTTACGTATATTGTTTTTTTGGGGCTCTTATATATTTTTTCTTTTTTTATGCTTCATGTTATCAATATTCTTAATAAAAATTAAGTTTCTTATGTGGAATTAAAGAAAATTATGTGTTTTTAATTGGTTTTGGAACGTAACTCCCTTTTTTGTATTGGCTCCAGGTTTTATATGAGACGGTTTCACACAACACGGCATCTATCTATGTGTTATAGGAGGGATATCTGTATATCGTGATATAATCAATGGATTTTTAATGAAATGGTAATAAATTAATGGTATTGGCGCTGCCTTCGTCTATTTCTTTAGGGTCAGAGAAATTCTCTACCACAAACTTAGACTTTCCAACCATTGCAATAATTTTCAAGATGAGCTTCTTGTTATCTGCAAAGCTATTCACTGAATTTATAAAAATAATTATCAGATTAATTTTAATATCATCATCGATAGCAAAGTAGTTATAGATTCTTTCAAGACCTTCTGTTGCAAACATCCACTAATTTGATTCAGTAAGAAGGAAATTTTAAATCATTATCTTCAAAATTCTATCTCTATCTCATATGGATCCGAGTGATCTCGGGTCCATATGAGAGAGATAGAATTTTGAATCCTAACAACGATAAAGCAGATCAGCTAGCCAGAGAAGCCTATCTTGATTCTTCCTTTATCTCGTACAAAAGAATTTCAATTTCAAACATCAACTGTATTTCCGATCTGAAAGTTTTGCCCTGGCAGGATCTTGGCATAACTCTTCGAAGGGGAGTTTTATCCTCTTTTCTACCCGATGTGAATCAACAATTCTCAAACAAGCGTATCACGATCAATCCAATTGTTTCCCAGTTTTTATCAGGACACTTTCCAACAAAAAGTTACCTCTATTCTATTGGATATACAGTACTCACACTAATCTCTGCGATTCTTGTCAAGTAATTGAGAACATTGATCATGTTTTATTTAACTGTGTTAAATTTGATCATCAGAGATTTTTCCTCGAACTAATTTACAAGGAATTGGACTTTCTTGGTGCTGCTCTAAATCTCATATAATTTTTAAAAATAATTCCATGCAATTTAATATTGCATAACGTTGAAACTTTCAAATATAACTAATCTTTACTAATCATAATAATATAACTAACTTTAGCTGATAAAATGATACTATTATTATATTTTAATTAACTTACTAGCACGCTAATATTGTACACGTATCTCATAATCCGTGTTAATTTTCCATAATACATATAGTTTTCTAATTTAATTTTAATATTCTTGTAACAAAGCTGCTATAAATACTCTTTAAGCTACTGCGACACAGAGTAATTGTACAGCAGAGTATGGCAATTGTTACTCAAGAAACCGTCATACAGCGGGGAAAAAAAATTTATTTTTAAATAATAAATTTCTAAATTGGTATTATTCTACATATCTTTGTTCTACCGCTTCTTTAACAATTACATATTTTGCGTTTCGTCTTGGGGCTTCTAAAAGTTAGGACCCTGGGATCAATCCATATTAGTCATGTTTACTGTAAATTCTCCACTGACTTCTGGTATCGAACGTCCTCGTATAATTTTTATTTTTGCATTCAAGTATAAGACGACTTTTAATTTTTATTATTTCTTATAATTTTATTTGAGTTAAAAAAAAAATTCTTTTTTTTTATAAATATCTGATTAAAATTTATCATATTTCTTTTTTCGTACTACAGGATTTGAAACGTAGAATTAGTCGGCTGGATTGGCCGCATGGAAACTCTTCGGTTTTCACCTAAGTTCGAGTCTCGGGTCCACCCCTTGAAAATGTTTTTTATGGAGTCCGACCCCAGCCCGTCGATTCCCGTTCGCCACAATCCACCTCCACAACGATAGGGAGTCTGTGGAAGTTGTTTGGTTTCGCCCTATCATTTAGCATTCTAATAGAATGGAAAGTGGCGTCATCTGTTGACCAAAATGTAGAATTAAATAAGTTAGTCAAGATCGATGAATCAATCACGCTTATATTATTGGGATCCACTAGATTCCAACAGGTTCCAATAATATATGTGAATTTCATTTAATTTGAATAATATATCATTTTGATAAACAAATGATTTGCCTATTAGGATTGAATACAATCCTTTTCAGTAAGATTGATTCCCTACAGCAGCGTTTCCCAAACTATGTTCCACGGAACACCAGTGTTCCACGGAAGATTAATAAGTGTTCCGTAAAAAATTATGAAAATTAATATGTCTCATATGATTTAATTAAAATTCTGTGCCAAGTTGAAACTGGAGTCGCTAGTTTATTTTACATAATTAAAATTTGATAATAAATGTTTGTTTTGTCTAATTTATTTATTATTAATATCTACTTATGCTATAAAATAACGAAGGTGTTCCGTAAAAATTTAAGGATTTGTGAAGTGTTCCGTCATAGAAAAAGTTGGGAAACACTTCCCTACAGGATTCCAATATATATATATGTATATATATATATATATATTTTTTAGATTAGTTAATATTTATCCGAGGTATTACTCCAAAATAAATGAAATATTTTCTCTCATATTGAATTGAAAATGTCAATCTAATATAAATTGTTTTCAGTAGACTTGGTCATCTAGTGTGATTTCATAACATATATGAGTTTTATTCAAATCAGATAATAAGCATGCTTCGTGATGATGGACAACCATCGATGGAGACAATATAAACCGAATAAACCTAATTCATATATCCTTTTTTCCATTTAAGAAAGGATCAAAAAGAAATTAATTGAATGTAAATACAGCAAGAGTCCCCACACTTTTTGAAGTCGTGATTCCTTACTGAAATTCTTTACACTTATCGGCTCCTTAAAGTTACTCTGTCTGCTTCATCGATCCCAACAATTTAAAGCAGGGGCCAGATGGCTGAATGGTAATGCTGTTGGTATGCCACGCAGGAGGATCCAGGTTCGCGTCCCGGGTCTAGTATCTCCTGAAAAGTTTTTTCGCGATCCCGGTCCTTCACCATCCGGCTTCCGTCCAAGGGTAGGAATGCAGCCCGTGGTTGGAACTGGCCCCGCCCCTTAGTAATCTTCTTGATTGAAAGCGGCGTAAAATATGCAAAAAAAAAAAAAAAAAATTTCAAGCATGAAAACAAGCAATTCCAGAAAAAATAAAAATCGCCTACTTTCCAAATATGTTAGTTATTTTTCATTTATTGAAATCTATTTGTTTCATGTAGGCCTATTCAATTTTAAAGTTGATTTAAATCAGCTTAGATGTCACGATGACATCATAATCTCGGAGCGTCGTCATAATTGTTATGATATCTTTACGTCAAAAATTATAGGGTTTGGTGACGTCATATATTATTTCATCAAGATGACGTCACAATCCCTAAATGACGTCATTCAAACTGCCCTGGACATACACGGCAATACATGATTAGCATTTACTGCCTTCCATTGGCAATAATATAAACTAAAATTTTGAAAAAATGAAATTCTATCCTGCAGGATTAAAAAATACGGCACCAAGATATTAAAGACGATTTTTTTTAAATCTCTCCAATTTCTGCTCAGAGAGATACTAATAAGTATATATAAGGATGAAACCAGTCGGCCGGATTAGCCGCGTGGAAACGCTTTGGCTTTCCACTCCGGAGGACCCGGGTTCGAGTCTCGGGTCCCACCCCTTGAAAATATTTATCATGGGGTCCAGGCCAGGCCCGTCGATCCCCGTCCTCCACAATCCGGCTGATCCCTCCGCAGGAGTAGGCAGCCTATGGAAGGGTTTGTTTCGCCCCGCCACATAGTATTCCAACAGAATGGAGTGTGGCGTCATATGTTGACAAAAAAAGGATGAAATCATAAATGAAACAAAGTTCTAAATGAACCTTTTTAAAAAAATATTCTAAATAATGGAACGAGAGTACGCATGCATCGAAAATAATGCTCATATAGAACGATGGTCGCACAACTTGTATGTCTATGTTTATGGTACAATTAAATACAGTAACAAAGAATCATAAGCGATTCGGTTGCCGAATCGACAAAATCCGCTTCATCTGTCTCCGGTTTGACTTTTTTTGAATTTATATTTGCAAAAGGAAAGTGGGCTTAAGGAAAGCAGGATAAAAAATATGCTTAAAACCTGATGCAATTTAAAGTCTATTTTTAATTATTGATGATGAATTATCGTTATTCATTATCGTCTACTGATTTTTCTGCTAAAATTATTAATTAATAAAATTCATAATTATTCCAAATTACTTTTATTTTTATTAAAAAAACAAAAAATATATATAAGTAAGTATTTGCAATTTTAACACTATACAATATTCATATAAATTAAATTTTAAAAACTTTATATACTCTATATTAATATTTTAAAATTATATATTGCCATCATTTTACAAGTGAAACTATTGATTATCGCATACATATACTATACAATAAATCTGACTATAATATTGAACTATTAAATTTATTTGCTACATAACCTACAATTTTGTAGAATCCATCACCTTTTTCTTCTACAATATACAGTATACTCTGATTATTTTTATTGATGACAAAATCATATTTAAAAATATTAATTGATGAAATTTTTTAACTTTTATGTTATAACAAATTTTAACATAAAATCACTATTATAGACATCTGAACACATTTTATTATTTTGTAATTTATGAATGATCACATGCTTCAGCTTTATCTAATATTTATTTATTGCATTTGTAAATTTTCTACAGAATATGAATAATTATAATTTGAAAAAATTGAATCCAGGTACATGTAATCGTTCAATGTAGATATACAGTATTTACCTGTATGTAGGAAAACAGTACAGAATTTAATCTATGACGAATTCACGATAAACAAATTATACCGTATCAGTTTGAGTTTGACCTTCAATACGGAAACAAACATGTACACTTTCATTGCTAATCTTTTATATGATAACCAAATACTATATAAAGTTTAAAATTTATAATTATACATTGCAAATTTAAGCATTAAATTTATTATAAAATACAGTATTTATGATTGTTTGCAGATTTTTGATCTTTAAAAGGTATTGTATTTATTATTTTATGATATACAGTAAATTCTTCGTATTTTATATTTAATATTTCAGAAAATATAATTTACGAGTAATTATTAAATTAATTTTATCTAATTCTAATTTTAAAATGATTTAGGCTTATATACCGTACATTTAATTTAATCTAATGAAAGTTATATTGAATTAATGTACTTTATCCAGATGTATGGTTAAAAAATAAATTTAAACCATATCACCAGACATTTGAAAATTAATAGTTTTAATAAAATCTCCATAAACATGTTGTTCTTTTTCTATACAATATTTCTAACAGTTGCATCAGAAACATATGACTGCATTGTAAAATTCTGTGATGTCATAGTTTTTCGACCAATAAGCGTTTGACACGATGGTACACTACTGAAAAGTCGCAAAAAATATAGCTGAATATTGAGTTGGTGTTGGAGAATATCTTTCGTACTTAGGAAGAAACGGGCTGAAAGTACGAGTTATATATAAAAATGTTGCCGAAGGCAATTGTGCTTACAACTGTTTCCAATAAATTACCGCTCAGTAGAAATAATTTAAACTATTCCATGAAATCGTCGCCAGACGGATGTAAAGTCTCAATTTTGATGGACTCTCAAGTGAAAACGAAAGATTGCAATTCTTCTGCAGAAGAAGATATTTCTCCAGCACCGATCAGAAAAAGACAAAGATTGGATCATCTCACAAATGAAGAAAAAATGTTAAGGAGGTAAGAAAAATTTTTTAACTTAAATTTATATAAAAACGATTTTGTAATAAAAATAGGTTAGACATTTTCATTTTGATCATAATATCTGTTGACGATTTTCTGTAGTTTTAGAGGGGTTATTAGCCACTTAAGAAATGATCAAAACAGAGACATAAACTTGATGATGATATCCTTCTCAAATTGTATGATAATACCAAATGTGTATTATATATGTATACATGTAATAGAAAAGAGGTAGATTATCTGCTGATGGAATGCGGATCGCGTTACATCATGTGGCATCACACTATACAACAGACTTTTTTTAATGAATATATACATATGTCCTCCATACCACATGTAGAGAAACTACATTCTGGTCTGGGAAATGTATATATATATATTAAAAGCTGCAATGTAACACGCTTTTCATTAGCAAATAATCTATTATTTGCCAAATTATTATTTGATAAATAGTAGAATCTATCAAATTTTCATTATAAACATTTTATACAAACTCCATTTATTATCTGAAGATGGGCAAATAAAACTGTTTTCATATAAATATGCAATATAAATAAATTTATCATTGCATTTTAAAATATGAAATATATATGTATTTCCTGATTTACTATATTTGCTAGTATTTTTAATTTTCTATGGTGATGCCTTAAAGACATACAAAATTCTGTCAAACATCCTATTACAAATTAAAGTTGTAATATATAGTAATTACATTTACATATTATTTTAGCAAAGGAAAGAAACTTTTTCATTTTTTTTAAAAAGATTTATATTTACATTTAGGGACAAATTTTTAATAATAAGATTTCTCAAGGTTTGCAATAATAATACATATTATTAAAAAAAAAAGTTTGTATCATCCCACATGCTGTTTTGTGTCATTCTGGAGTGTTGTAATACTAGGGTAAAGCACTGCTTACCTCATCATTTCTCAAATATGTCTATGATTGTAATGCTTCAAAGCAGAGTTGAACAGATTAGCAAATTGCCTGATTACCAATTAATCAGCTTATTAATTATATTTTTAAAGCTGATTAATCAGAGTTTACAAATTATTAATCAATTTTTATTTGATGTAAATAAAATATATTTGGTATTTTTTTTTTTTTTAAAATTTATAAAAAATTTAATTATTTAATAATAAATAAAATTATTTTTTTTTTTTTTTTTTTTTAAATACTAAATATTAACATACCCATAAATTTTGATTACAATGAAACTGGTAAGATTTAAATACAAAAAGCGGTAAGCGGTTTTTGCTAGGTTTCCTTCGGACCCCAGGAACCGGCTAACTTTTTTAGAAAAGAACTAAATAGAGCAGGTGATTGAAATTTAAAAATATTATGGCAGTGTATTATTTCTAACTAAAAGGGAGATGTTAATATGTGAGATGATATTGTATAATATTATGAGAGTACTTAAAAGCAGTTCTGGAAAGAACTAAAATTGCCTACTTTCTGAAGATGGCCTTTTATTTTTGAATGATTAAAGTTATATTATTGACAATAGATGCTAAGTGCTACAATGCTAACATTTAGCATTTTATATTAATAATATAAAAATTCAATAAAAATTAAATGCAGTCCTACAGGATTAAATAATATGGTATTGAGGTAATCTTTTAATTGCAGAATGTTATTAAATTTTACAAAAAACAGTAATCAGTTCAAAATTATTAGTTGGACACAGAGAGACCAACATAGAAAAATAGACTTGACAGTGGTCTTATAAACCTCCTTTTTTCCAGAAAGTAGGAATAATATATACATTATAAATAAACCCAGTAATTTGAACTTTTAACTTATGTGCCATTTATGGCATTTGTTACCCATAAAGGCAATATTTCAATAAATTTATGTAAATATTGAAATAATTACACAACATATCTTAATTAATATATGGTATTCATTAATCAAAATTTACATATTAATTAATTTTAATCAATTTTTTTTTTTTTGAAAATATGGTCCGATTTCCTTTGATCATAGTTTGTTTTATTCAGAAGACCAGCTCTTATTCAAAGATAGCAATTATTTTGTTATCAGTTTATATGACTCATATAAAAAAATTGTTTTTGGCAATCTCATATAAAGAAAGAAAATTTCTGAAAAAAATAATAAAATTAAAAAAATTATATAATTTTATTAGAAAGAGAAATAAAAAACATAACAATAAAATATTAGAAAGAGAATAAAAAACATAATAAACTATAAAAATGTCAAAAGATTCAATGAAAATTAAGTGAGATATGATAATTTTAATTTTTTACATATTAATTAAGCTTAATTTTAATAATTGATGATACTTGAGGTTAAATGTTGTAAACTAACATGTTTTCACTTGTAAATTGCAAGTACAATATATGTTTATGATTATATCACAAAAAAATAAAAAAATTATAAAAAAAGATATAAATTCACATTTATAGAAGTTGGATGTAATAAATTGGGAAATATCTGTGTACTGTATTTCTGACTTACTTAAGTTTGAACTAGACCTTGTTGGAAGTTGAAGATGATTTGCAATTTGTCTATTTGAAAATCAATAAGATCAATTAAAATTTAAATGTTTTAATTATTATTATATTCAATATAATGATTTATAATTATTAACTGTAATTTTTATCATATTGTTTCATTATATTAAATATCAATTAGAATTTTATTAAGAAAGAATATATACTGATGTGTAAGTAAAGTCAGTATTAGGAAAAAGTAAATGTGAAATTATGATATGTAAAGTTCATAAGTGCTTTTACAACCATTTATATTAAATATGTCTTATTACTATAATTTCTTTCCAATCAAATACTTAAAACCTTGATTTTAATTAAGCATTTCTTTGATAGATAAATAGAATGTGTTTTTATTATAGGAAATTAAAAAATAGAGTGGCTGCCCAGTGTGCTAGAGACAGAAAAAAAGCAAGAATGTCATCTTTAGAAGATCAAGTGTTAACGTTAGAAAATGAAGTAAATAAATTTTTAATTTACTAAGTTTTACCAATAAAATATAATAAAATTTATTCTTTTTAAATTAGAAAGAAGAACTTTTAAGACAAAATTTAATTTTGAAACAATGTAATGAGAAACTTGAAAAAGAAAACCTTGAATTAAAAAAGAAATTAGAAGAAAATTCAGTTAAACAATCAGAGCAAGTAGGTTTACTTTTTGCAATTTTATAAAAATAAAAATTATCTCATACTATTACAAGGAATATTGGCTTCTGCTTCTCCTTACAGATGAAATAAAAGTTTGTTGCTTTAAGTGATTAGCCCACTTTTTGAAACTTTTGTATATTTTCAAAAAGTGGGCTAATATCACTTAAAGCAACAAACTTTAATTCATTCCTTACAGATGAAATATTATTGTTTTTTTTTTCCTTCTTCATTTCCCTCAAAATCAGGTTATAAAATAGCATTTAACAATAATAATCATAGCTTCACTTCAAAAATTTTTTATGAGCTAATTAATAGTAACCCCTATAAATATATTTGACTTCTCACGAGTGTTGTTTAATTAATAATATTGTAGCTTATTTGTTAGAGTATTAGATTTTAAAAAATTAATAATAAAAAAATTGCTATATCAATAGCTATGCAAATATATGTGGATCCACAGCAAAATTTTGGAAATTCTTATATTTTTACCTTTTTCAGAGGCAACAGAAAAAAATTTTAGTGATTTTGAATTTGATATAAAAAAGTGCATAATGGGGATAAATATGATTATTTAAATAAAATTTTCAAGGATATTTCAAAAAATTATGTAATATGGACAAACTAGCTGAAATAATCCAAAAATATCGAAATTTTTTGTCATTTATGGTCTTTCTTTTTAAAGAGTTACTTTTATTTAAATTCACATAAATATAGATACATGTCTTGATAATAGGATATTAATTACAAGAATTCTTTTAATATGCATTTATAAAATTATATTTAACTACATATTACCATAAAAAAAAAAGATGGGGATTGAACCCATGACCATGATAGCAGCTAAGAAACAAGCACTTAACTGAATGACTATGAAGATGTGCTGCAAGGCATCCTTTTTTATTTGTCCATATAAACATAATGCTATGAATTCATTGATTTTCAAGAACTATTATTAGGAGAAGGCATTGGATGAAATGCTTGGACATATATTCAATAATTTTTTCTATAGTTTCAACTCTCTACAAGTGGATCAAAATCAAGGGTTATATAACCATATCTTCCCCTTGTAAGAAAGATCAATTTCAGTAAAAAATATTCTTTTTGAATATCTTAAACACTTTTTCATTTTTCAAAACATTATTTTATTAAAATGTCAAATTTATTTGAAGAAATAATTCTGTGAGATAATAAATATATGGTATTTTTAAAAATTCAAAAACTTACTTCTGAAATTATCTGAAAATATTAACTTTCATATTAAAAATATTTTAATGATAAATATTAAAAATAAATAATTATAAATGATGATAAATGATTATCATCATGAATATATTAATAATCATTTGATTGTTTTATATTTAATTTTTTTTATATCATTTTTAAATAGTAAACAAATTCCTGAATTTATTAATTTTTATATTGTATATTTTTATTTAAATTTTTATACTTTAGATAAATGGCAGTTAAATTGTTACCTTGGTTTAATTTGGTTACTTTCATTCCTCAGTTTTATGCTGTTATAATCTTAGTATTCGTAGCAATTTGCTTTCTTCTTCTTCTTCTTCATCTTTAATATAGTCATTCATCTTTAATATAGCATATAGTTGTAAATAATTTTCACATATAGTGCAAGCAAATTTTTATAAATCTTGAAAGGCAGGTGGAGACATTTTAATATTCAAATTAGTATACAGAAAATCCCCAACATATACAATGATTAGTTTCAATAACAACATTTAACAATGAGTTCTATAAATTCATGGCTTATTATAACTTGACATATAAACAGCAGTTCAGAAGAAAATTTATCATTAATAAAGTTCAGGCTTAAGTTAACATATCTAGAATGTAATTTGGTACAAGGAATGCTATTGATTCAATTTCATTTTATCCCATGTTGCTAGCATGCATCAGTAATGAAAATGTAGAAGGTTTGAAGATATAATTTCTCTGAAATTGAAAAATCGATAATATTAGATTTGGTTGAAGTTATTAGGATATTATCAAAAATAAGTGATGGCATAACTTTAAAGAAATGTTTTCTGCTTAGGATTGCTTAATTTAACAGTAGCTATCAATCAGATTGATATGAGAAAATGAAATAAATGTTCAACAGTTATTTAGGTGTATTTATGAGAATATGTAACAAGTGAGTTATTACTAAAATATGAAACATTAGAGGGGAGTGTTAATGTTTTGTCAGTTTCAAAATATAAATAATAAGCCTATTTCTTTGTCACTACTCAAATCAATATCAACCATATTATTGCTGTAATTACAGGTTTAGCAATTGAACTACCTTTTTTGTGAGTTTAGTTTAATTGCTGGCTTAAACTATTATTTATGCTTAACTGATGTACATGAAACCCAACTTGACCTTAAATGGTAATTTCTTTCTAAACTTTGTTGGTGAAATTGGTTGCAAATGAATTGTTTTGCAAAATCATATGTGAGTCAAAATATCTATGATGTGTATATTTTGAGTATATCCTATCTCCAAAAAAAACATTTCCAATGTATGAAAAAAGCTAATTTCTTTCATCCCTCAAAAATATTCATTAATAACATTTTCCGATTGTATTGAAAAATGAAAAAAAAAAATAGTGCACGTATAAAACTAGTGAAATCCAATGAAGCTTATTTCATTTTATCCTTTAATATTCACATTCTCTATACAGCTATTAGAAATTTTAAATTTCCTTTCATGTGCATACAAATATGAAGACAAATTAGCAGCAGATTTTCAGGGTATTCCATAATTGTCACTGTTCACACTTGACACTGCAAGTGGGTTGAAACAAGCATTTTTCACTTAGAATTAGGAGCCGGTACAATATATACGACTCTCTCCTATATTCATAACCACCCATCATCACATCTGTAGTTTTATGAAAGGGTATAATGGAATATCTTGAAAATCTGCTGCTAATTTGTCCTCATATCAGTATGCACATGAAAAGAAATTTAAAATTTCTAATAGCTTGTGTAGGAGAATGTGAATTGTAAAGGATAAAATGAAATAAGCTTCATTGGATTTCACTAGTCTTATATGTGCACTATTTTTATTTTTTTTATTTTTCAATACAATCAGAAAATGTTATTAATGAATATTTTTGAGGGATGAAAGAAATTAGTGTTTTTACTACATTGGAAATGTTTTTTTTGGAGATATCATTTCTTTTTTCTTTATTATTCCAATAAAAATATATTGTGTACCTTCCTATTGTTAATATGATAGTCTTGTAATCATTCCCCATTTAAAATATTTTCATCCTCTATCGATAACTGTACCTCCTTTTAATTTTTTTGAATCCTTCGGTTTTGGTGTTTTAGGCATCGCTGTTTTTCCGACTATTACGAGTGTAATTGTGTTCTTCAAAAATTTGTTTCATCATTGTCCTCAATTCAGTATTAATTAATAATTCAATTAATCACCTTATTTACTTGTTATACTTGTTAACACGTGAGAATAAATATTTACTAGGTGGCACTTTGGTAACTGCTGCCGTTTGCTGATAATTACGATAATTATTATAAGTTATTTTATTTTACATAGATATACATATATAACAAAAAGAGATGCAATTATATTTTTAATATAACTGTGAAAAGCAATAATGTGTGAATAAAATAAAGATGATGCAAATATCAAGATAATGAAACTCAAGTTAGGCAGTTGGCAACCTTTCTTGTTAGCTATGTATACTGACTCGTAATCTTACAAAGGTGATCTTTCAAATCCGTAAAAGATTATTCTTTTATTACACAAGTAAGCGCATATGTTTTACACTCTTGTGAAAGATAAGAAAAATGTTATTTTGAATAAATATGAAAGTTTAATTTTAAAGTTCAAGTTTACCATAAAAAATCGCATATAGGTGGCATGGAACTATCATTATTCCTGTATAGATACCCGCTGTCTTTTCTCTCACTGAAATTAGCGAGATACCCGACCAGGTCTCTTGATACAGTACTAATGTAACAAAGACATAACATTAAAAATATGGGCAGTCCTCAACTTGCATAAATCTGACATTAGTTCCTACTTTTGTAAAGATTCTCTGATTAAAACCAAAAATATATTGATTGTAGTGGATAAAGCCATAACAGAGATATAAAAATTTTTCTTCTGATATCATCATTTATCATATACAGTAATACCCTGACTTACGTTATGCTTCCCTGTCACACCTATTACATAACTCTGGGGTATTAGTGTATACATGTATTTTATGGACATATCCAATAAGCCTATAAAACACATGTATATATGATAAATGATGAAAACTGAAGATGTTGGGCTCTGAATTGGATCTGGATCTTCAAAGATGATAAGCAACTACATTACCATATGATTTTGTGCTTATTCTTTACTATAACTATTTTTAATGTTATATGTTATAATGTTAAAACATTAAATATGTTATAACATTGTCTTTGTAACAATATATAAGTTATTTATTTTAGTACTGCAGGGTATATTCTGATATATGTATGTTTTGACTTCATAAGGTTTCATGGTACAATACACTTAGGTAAGTTAGAAATTGTCTATAATTATATTAAAAAAATAAGCACAAAAATTACATGGAAAAGCATTATGGAGGATCCAGATTCAATTCAGAGTCCCATTCCTTCAGTTTTTCAGAATGGGTCTGCTCTGGGCTTAGATCATTAACTAAAACTAATCTAAATAAGCACATTAAACACATACATAAAGCACATTAAACACATACACATGATAAATTAGGATCTCTGCATTATAGCTTAATCTGCTTAGATCAAGTATAAATTAGGAAATCTCTATGCAAACAAATACAGACATATGTAAGTTGGAGATTGTCTGTATAGCATTTGGATACCTTCAGGTATACACTGAAATTTGAAAACACATGCATATAAAGTATTTTAACAAATTATATGTTTAAATATAGAAAAAAAATTTAAATTGCAAAATTTGTATATACAGGTGCCCGCAGCTTTATAAAATCACTTCTGTCCAAATCGTTTTGATTTTATTAACCGGCTGATTTTAAAAAACAGCAATCTAAAATTTTGCACCTTTTTCAAAATCCAGTTCACAGACAACATAATTAAAACGAGACTTATAAAATACGATATACAGTAGAAGCTGCTTATTAGAATCACTTTGGGACCGATCTGTTTTGATAATTAATAAGGAGTGCGTGTCAAAAAAGCATAATTTTCAATTTTTTTTTATTGTATAATATACAGGGTCGTGCAGATAAATCCGGAAAAATTTAATGCAGGAATTTTCGCTATTTCCATTTTGGCGGGAATTTGGCTATACTTGCACATGACACGGTAGTGACCTTGGTAGAGAGTAGGCATTCACAAAATGGCCGCCAAGTCATCAGCACGTGCAGAGCACGATTGGAAAGTGGCTGTACTTGATTCTCTTCGCGCCGGAAAGTCGCTGCAAGAGATAATCGAGTGGTTTGGTTACAAGACGACGCAGGTTTATGACCTAACAAAGAGGTTCAGGGAGTCTGAGATGGAGGAAGTCATTCCTGGCTGGGTCAAACATCGAAAGCAGTCTGACTGTAAGAGGAGTGACGAATATGTTGCCAATTTGATCGAATGACAATTTGTCGCCGATTTAATCGAGTGGCGATTTATTGCCGCAGTCTCCCTTACCATTGGTTGCCCGAGTTGTGGCCTCTCTCAAGCCCCGACTGCAATCCCCTCGACTATTACGTGTGGGGGCGTTGTTGAATCAAAGGTCAATGAACACCACAACAGCAAAGACTCCCTGAAAGCTTCCATCGTCGAGGTCATGACCTCGTTAGACCAAAGGGGTGAAGCTTGCGTGTTAGTTTCCGGACCCGCCTGGAAAAGGTTGTAGCATCAGATGGCGGCTACATAGAGTAACTGCGATTGTAAATAATGTAAATATGTTTTTATCTAGTTTTCTTTATAATAAATTTATTTTTTCTTGCAATTTTGTCGTTTTTAATTACATTGCGATTTTTCCGGATTTATCTGCACGACCCTGTATACTGTACTTTGCTGTTATATGCAGTGTAATCTCGATTCATCGTTTCGTCGGGACTCCCGAAAAAACTATGGATATGAGAAAATGATAGATGCAGGGATATAAAAAAATTAAAAAAAAAATTAAAATTAGATTAAAAGATAATAATAATAATAATAAAAAGCTCTATAACTGATGGACGAACACTTATTGAACTTTATACTATATATTATGCAATCAGTTAAGCGAAAAAGTGAAGTGAAATGATTTACGCTTAAGCTGTTGCCAATTCCAGTATATGGAAAATCACGAAGAACTAGAACAATAGTAAGAAAATTCTCATATCAAAAATAATTTTTCATTTTTTTTTTTTTTCAATAAAGGAAATTATGAAGTTGCTAAATCTCTATATCAACAATTTTAAATTATATATTTTGTCATCAAAAAAAAAAAAAAATTAAAAAACACCAGATCTGGAAAAAAAAAAAATTAAAAATCACCAGATCTGGCAACAGTAAGGCCGCACCCAGCTGTATTTTCACTCGGATTTCTGAAAATGTTATTACCGATAATTACCATTTACAGTAATTATCATTGCTTTTATTGTTTTACACTCTCCCATTTTCTGTGATTCACATGGACTAATCAAACACCTGCAGTTGGAATATCAAAGAACTGGTGCACTTTGAATTAAAAATTCGATTAGAAAAGTGATGTTTTTGTTTTTTTTATACCTGCGATGAATGATTTTTATAAGCGGCGATATTGATTTTATTACCCGGCGATTTTTTAATTGTATTGCATTGATTTGAATCCATTCCTAAGGATTTGATTGCATAAAGTGGCTGATTTTATAAAGCGGCAGGCACTGTATAAATGAAATCGTACAATTATTTGTATTGTTATATAAATTTTCCTTAGAATTTCTATATTTAGTATATATATGTTCACTTTGAATTATTTTCATATTTATTATTATATATTTTCTTAATTTTATAGCTTAGAACTGTATCTGTCAAGAAAGAGGATGATGATTGTGGATCCTTTGAGCATGCATTGCCCATTAATGGTCCTCTGCAGAAGGGTCAGGATCTGCACTTTCATACTCTCTTGATGAAGCAATTCGTATGCTTGCAGATGATTGTGAAGTAAGAAATTTTTTTAAAATTTAAAATTAAAAGATGTGTGATAATGAGTTTAAATGAAAAATATTTAAAAACAAATTTATTTTTCAGCCTAATGACTTTTTTGACTTGTTACAACAGTGTGATGAAGAATTTTTACAAAACTCAGTTATTTCTTCCACCTCTGGAAATGAAACAACAGACTCAGAAGTAAGTTTAGTAAATTAAAATAAAACATTTATTTGTTTTTATTTAAAATAATAATCAGAATAAAAACTTGATTTCATATTTATTGTATAATAATGAAAGAAAATATTTGGATGAATTTTTTTTCTTTTGTTTGTGGTATTCATAATTCCTCATGAAATAGAAATTGTGAAATACCATTTTGAGTGATTTTTGGATTACTTAAAACAATCTCCAGTGGCTTCAAAGCTTTTGGTTGACATTTTCAAACTGTGTGCAGCATTGATCAGTTGGGTGTTTTGTTCTCATTTCTTCATACTGTGAAGGACCTTGTCACTCACAATAATATTTCAATATTGCAATTTGTTTCAGAAATATTTAAAAGTTGAAGCATTTAATGAATCATACTATATAATAATAATGATCACTAAAATATAATCGAGTATTTTGACAGCATTAATAAACTTGTAATGACATGAATGATAACATATATTATATTTTTATATATTTATGATAAAAGTGATTAATTTGTGATAATGCATAATTGTTGGTTATTATGTATAATCACCAAATATCTTGGTGAGTTTGATAAATTTTACCAAATTTCTCACTTTTACTGGCAATTATGTAACCCACAACCAAATACCTACAGTAAGAAACGGGTCACCCTAATGAATTTGGTAGGTTTGATAAATATTGCTAATAAATTACTTTTTAAAGTGATTTTTGCACACAACCATTGAATCAGTGACCAATATGAGAAGTTCATCTCTGCATAGAGTATTAGGTGTCTTAGGGGCTCCATAGCTGGCAGCTTTGTCTGTTTCTTGTGTGTTATCAATATTATCTCCAGATTGCCTTTGTTCCATTATAACCATACTTTGTTGTTTTAATAAAATAACTTATGGATTTAAACAAATTTTAATAAAATAAATCAGATACATTTTTTTTGTTTTATTAATATTAAAATGATTTAATAAATATAAGAAAAATTGTTTCAGCTTAGTAATAGTATTGTGTACAAAAATATCAAAAAACTTTGTTGGGAAAAAATATAGAACTCTATTAATTCTTATTGATTATTCAAATATGTAATTCAAAATGTCATGATAGTTTGCCATAATTATTTTTATTTTTCTTGCATTTGCATTTGGTTAAATTGCACTTTCTTTATGTGAGCATCTTTTTGGTACCTCTGACTTACTGAAATTGATGTTTATCTTGCACATTCCCTAAGAGACAAAGTGATATTTGGTACATTCTCTACTGTAAAAAATTTTGTCACAGCACAAACTGATTTCTGATATATAATTGTGAAAGACAATTATATACTTGTTAAAATAAAGTTTATTTGACAAGAATGCATTATTTATCAAATTTACCATTCTTTTACTACCGATTATGAATAATATCTGATAAATTTGATTAATTAAGTATGATTTATCATATTTACCAGTATGAATTGAAGGGTTTGGTGCAAAAACCAGTTAAGTCCACTTTTGGTTGAAAATGAGTTACTATATGCATCATATATAAAAACACAGTGGGCACTTTTTAGTTCAAGAACCAGACATCTGCAGACTTTTGTGAATGAGTTGTGCTTAGCTGCCAATAGACATCACAGTTGTGTTTGGAGGAAGAACCAGATAAGTCCTGGACTTGTTTTGCACTGACAGATGGCATAATATTCAACAGAATATACTGTAGAATTAATGTAAAATCTACAGTACCAGTACTAAGAATAAACAAAATTTGTTTATTTGTAGTGATTATATTTAACAGAATATCTACTTTAGTATGAGTAAAAATCAATAGTTTACTGAAAAGATTCTGTTATAACAATATTAAACCGATACTGTAAAATGACTGGATTTAATAAAACGTAACTTACGTTAAACGTTAACTTAACGTAACACTGATTCAATATTTGTTTATATTTTGTTGTCATGTTATTTACATCCTCTTTTACAAGTCGTATGACAAATTTCATATATTTGATGCAAAAATCGGGTAAGTCCAAATACATATTCTTATTCTCGAAATGTGCTTTTTTGTGACTTAACTGGCAAACCCTTCAATTGATGAATATGCATAATCAGTGGTAAATATAATTAATTTGCAATATATGAAATAAATTCAACATATTTACTGAAATTGTTGGTGATTATGTATAATAATTAGCAATTATGCATAATCACTGGATTAATCACTTTTACCGTAACATATATGCATATACATTGTTTATGATATGGCCTGAAAATATTTTTTGTTACTTAATTTGGCCATGTTTCAAAAGCTTGCTCTCACTTTTGATGTACACTATTCAGAACAACAATGTAGTTTTTTAATCATGCTCATAAAAATTCTGTGCATCCACTATCTCTTGCCCTAATTACATTAGAACAATCCTTCATTTCTTGAAACATAAACAATGCTCAATTATTACAATTGTCCAACATATACAAATATTCAGGTCATTTACATTTTGTGGGAATCGTAGTATATACATACTTTCCTTTATGGAACCTCTGAAGATAAAATCAAGAATGTTAAATCCAGTAAATATGCATGTTATATTGTGGAATCCATTTGTCCCAATCCATCAACAGTTTATAGTCAAAAAGTTGCCACATCATAATGTATGTGAGAGAGATGTTCCATCTTGTTGGAAAGTGACATTGGGCTTGTTTTCAAGCTGTGAGTTTCTGTGAGTTAGGCAGAGGCTGACATTTGGAAAGTTTACTACAGTCTCCCTTGGCCACTGGTGGCGAAAGCAGCACCAATCCAAGTCAGGCTACTGCAATACAAATACCTACAGTAGGAAACGGGTCACCATATCAGAGCCCAACCAGCCAAAGTGTTTCCCTGGAAACTCAACCGGAGACCACCAAGGCTGGAAAACCATGCCAATGCATGAAATGGTCAACTGACATGAACAAATTCATCATGTGTACATACTATACAATTACAAAATTAGAAACTGACATTATAGGGTACAGAAGGGAACTCTATGACAAATTCACAAGCAGATACCCAAACATCACAGTTACAGAACAACGCATAGCAGATCAAAGAACCATTATCCACAGAAACCTCATACCACGCAGTACATTAGAAAGCATTAAAACTCTGGTAGCACAACAAATATCACAACGTGAAACCGATTCACACACAAATAGAACACGAAGTGAAACAGACACTAGAAATAACATTCATTGATGACAACACACAGCCCATCAACAACACTGACGCTGACCTAATAAATAAAATCACTGACACACTCCAGGAAACATTAACCAAATTCACAGATATGGATCCCACACAACGTCCATGCATCCCTAAACTTCACAACTCACAACAGTCGAACAATACACTACATTGTATGAACACACATTCTACCAAAACTTATTAATGTAGAAACAACACTCATGGAATTACACACACTTATTTATGCTGCTGCTGTCACTGTCACTACACACCTAGGTCTTAAAACACTTCCGAATAAGGTGGGCACAAACACAAAACACCACTTAAAACTTGGCTTGCAAAAACGACTCGAAAAATAAATAAACAAAATCAGAACAGAACTAGGTAGACTCACCCAATACACAAAAAACAACACATCTGCAAAACTCATGAAATCTATTAGAAAGATTTTCAGAAAACTAAAAACACACACCAAAAAACAACACATCCCCTAAACTCATGAAATCTATTAGAAAGATTTTCAGAAAACTTAAAACACACACACGCCATGAAAACCACAACACACACATTAAAGAATACATGGACACACTAAAACAGAAACTTGCTGCAAAATCACAACGCCTCAAACGATACAAAACCACCCTAACACAAAGACAAGACAACACACTATTCACAAACAATGAAAAGACATTCTACAGAAACATAAACACTAAAGACCTAGACTAGCACAAATAGAGAAATACCAACACAACAATCACTCATTAGCTTCTGGTCTGCCCTGTGGGAAATATCAACACAACAATCACTCACTAGTTTTGGTCTACCCTGTGGGCAGTGCCAGTTACACACAACCAGAGAACCAGCTGGATTGCAGAAGAGGAGATACACACATTAGATGTACCAGAAATACTCTATACCCAGGGGCACCAAGAGGCCGGGGAAGAAGGGACAAATTCCCCGGGCCCTTAGAAGATTGAAGGGCCTGGGCCGCTTCCTAACAATAAGAATTTATTATATATATGGTAACATAAACAAAAATGATATACTGCCTTCTTTTCCTTTTATAACACAGTTTCAAATCAAGCACACTTGGCAGTGAGAAATAAATATGTTTACCATCATCAGTCGTACATTCGATTAAGAATAGAACAGAGGAATAACAATTTGGAAATAAGTTTAAATATTAAAGGAGTTATATAAATATATGAATAAAATAACACAAACTAAAATTATAAAAATAAGACATATTAATTAACAGTATGGGTGGAGAGTTAAAAATAATCATAATGCACATTTTTTAATTGCGTATTTCCAGGCGTTACTAAGGCCATCCGCTTGCCTAATATTAATGATGTTACCCGTTTTATTGCCTTTTAAAATTTCGATCTTCTCTGTAGTTGGTAGAGCCTTGCAATCTCGTACCTCTTTAATGACACATGCTTCATGCCAAAGAACATTAATGTCTTTCTCATAAGCTCTTATCGCTAATGCGGTGTTGAAGTTACCTTTCGAAATATCTGCCTTATGTTCGGCTAATCTATCTTTAAAATTACGCGCCGTTGCTCCGACATATGTTTCGATTT
>AYEL01076850.1:0-20588 GCA_000484575.1 Olivierus martensii
GACAACTCGTTGTTAATTAGTATAACGAACTGGTATACTTTCGTCGCGTCTTTCTTCGAGGTCATTTTTCTCCATAATGGCTAGCCATTGGCCTCTAACCTTTTACTGTGTTTTAGTACTATTCAAGAACTCTTACAGAAATAAATTTCGTTTCATTCCGTTTTCCGGCCCTCGAGTCCTCTCCTTGTTAGTGTGCAAAAAGAGTTTTATAAACGTGAAAAGTGTGAGAATTAGAGTCTCGTCTAGTTTTATTTAAGTTTGTTGAAACACGTTATAGATAACCTAAAATTTAAAGAGAAGAAACCTTTAAGAGAATTTAATCTTAAGCCTTATGTAAAAACTTTTTTTAAAAATCATTGATTGGCTTTAGAACCTCCTAGATCAACTGATGTGAAAGAAGAAAATAATGTGTGGCAACTTTTGGCATAAACTGTGCTGCATTATTAAATTTACTCATTATTTTATGTAATTTTTATGATATTTTGTGATTTTTTTTATTTTTGTAAATTTTAAAGATTTTTTTATATTAAAATGTTTTCTTATGCATGTGCAATTATTTGTATTTTCTGTTTTTGTAAAAAGTAAAACATTTAGTTAGAATTTGCTACTTTGTTTTTATAAGATAAAGTGCAAGCTCTTTGTTAAAATTTTCATAGAGCACCACTGATTATATAGTAATTATATATTTATTACAAATAAAATTAGACATTAATTATAATAAATTCTAAAATTTTCATAACTATTGTATAAACTCATATATAAGCAACTAATACTTTAGTGTTTAAAAATCTGACAATATGGGTTGCCTATGTTATCTACTGGATTGCAAGAAATTGGTTGGTTAGTTGATTATATGGGATTTAATGGTGCAAGGGCCTCGTAGGCCAAGCTGTGCCAGACATTCTGTAAAAATAAAAATCATATCTCTCCATTTTTATGTCCATGGGTGATATTATGAAATCTCTGTTTGGACATCTTTCCCAAGCAAAAAAGTTCCATTTTATGCTCATAGGCCCTAAGTAATATGTGAATGGTAGAGTAAAATGTACAAGTAATTGTTTCCAATGGGAAAGTTGTGACATCACATTTATTGCCACAGTATTTTTTCCAGTTCATCATACAATTACCAGTATGTGAAATAAATAATTCTCATATTTTAAATTTAACTTGACTAAGCATTAGGTGATTGAGTACAGAAGTATATCAGTATTTATCATATCATAAATATCAATAATATATGGTAGTATATTACTGGTATGTATAGTATAACCTTATAGTACTGTAAGGTTTCAACGTTGTTTTGTATTATCCTACCAGCATACTAGTGACCGTAATGTCAAAGAAACAGCATTCTTACAATTTAGATTTGAGCTAAAAGTAATAGAGAGTTTAAAATCAATATTAGGGAGTAACATTTCTGTTGCATCTTGAAAATTTAATTCTGATTGCAAATAGATAAGGGAATGGCAAAACAATAAAAGTAAAATAAGGAATTTTGAAAGTGAGTTAATTGTTGAGAAACATAAGTGGATCTGTATGCCAAACAAGCAGCCTGAGTCTAAGTATCCTGATCTTGAATTATCATTTTTAGAGTGGATTAAGAAACAATGGAATGAAGGAATTTTAGTCCACGGAAATACTATCAGAGTCTGGGTAAAATCTGAAACAGAACAGCCTGGTCTCTCCCTCAATAAGCATTTAAGATTTTAAAGCATCTAGAGGTTGGCTTTTTCATTTTTTGAAGTGGGATAAATTGAAAACGAGGCAGTAAATTCTACTAGGCAACACTTCTAAGAAATGCCAAGGAAGTTGCCATGAAATTTATTCTGGACTATAAGAAAGCAAGGAGATGAAAGAAGTGTCATCTATTGTGCAAACATGTATTAATGCTCTTTTGGTTTAACTTCCCTGCCCCACATTCTTATAATTTCTCAAAAGTGAAGTCTGTAAAATGTAAAACAACTGGTAATGAAAAAATGCACTATTCAGTTTCAGTGTATAGTAATGGGATTAAATTACTAATCATAATAACTTTCAAGGTTTAAAAAATGTTCCAAGGGGGAAATTTCCAGCTGATAGCATAATTACAATTTTTAAAGAAGGTTCAACTACCAAAGAATTAATGATAATTTGGATGGATGAAATTTGGAAGAAGAGATCAAATGCTATTTTTCAACAGCCATCTTTGTTTATTTATTATCATCATTATGCTCATTCATATATTAATAAGATTAAATAGGTTCACAATACACAAGTGATGCCTATACCTCCTGGGATGAAAGCATCTTGCAACTCTAAGATGTAAGCTGAAAGAAAGCTGTAAAGACATGTTCAATGTAAGTGGCAGAACTGGTTAAAAAGAGGAAACAAAGAATTCACTTGAATAGAAAAAGGAAGGAAACCGATTATACTACAGTTGCTGAATGAGTGCAAAGCTTGGGATGAAGTGCCATCATCTAACATCCATAGATCTTTTAAAGCATGTGGAATTATTAGCAATAATAATAGTGATTTCCATGAATCATCAGTGAATTCATAACAGCTGGAATATTGGTTGGAATGGAAGGCATTGAGTTAGAAGAGAGTGACACTGGAAGATATGTAGAAAGTGCAGAACTCAATTCTGATAAAAAAAGATGGCAAAGAACCTGAAACTTCTTGTGATTAGATTCAAGGTCAGATGACTGACTAACTTTTTCCTAAAAATTTTTACTGTATAATAGTACTGTTTTTGGTATATGAAAGCATGCTATATACAGTAAAATTTGAATTTTATACTTTATTAACCAGCAATTTTTTAAAATTAAGCCTAATTAATATGCAAAAAAAAATTAAAATTGTAAAATCTTGCTTAATTTTCATCAAAATCTTTTGAAATTTTCAGTATTTATTTCATTTTTAGTTCTCTTTCTAACAATGTAAATATTTTTTTAATTTAATTTTTTTCAAAACTTTACATTACATATATGAGATTGATGAAAACACAATTTTTTATATGAAATTTTAGTCATCCAATGAAATAATTGATATTTTTAGACAGTGACAAGTCCTTTGAACAAAATGAGCAATGAATGAAAAAATTTGGCTGAAATTTTCAGAAATTATAAGAAACCATGAGTTACATAACTTTTGTTGAATGAGGTTACATCATAATTATTTAAAAAATTACATGAATTCATAGAAATATTGTCATTTTTATTAATATTTCATATTTATTGACTTTTTTTATTTCTTAACTTGTTCTTATTTCATTTACACATTTTGTAGCAGTCCTTTTTATAATTTTTTTTATTTATGTCAAAAAGTCCTAACACATACAAAAATGGTGTCATCATCTCATACATAAACACCTATAATAAATTTTCTGTTCCCCTCATTGGACTGCAGATAGTTTATTTTGCTCAGCATCCAATGTTTCACACCAATGTGCAAAGTAAGCTTGGCTGCAATTTCCTTGGAAGCAAATAGTTGCTGTAAAGCAATAAAATTGCCAAGTCCCTTTAAATAGCCTGAGGATGTGTTTGTTTCATTATTCATAATTTTCTCCTAAATTTTGGTGAAATTAAAACAAAAAATGAATGATTAACACATATTTTAATTAATTTTAACAGAATAAATCATTATTTTCTTATTATCTACAATATTTTTTAATTTTCAGCATTTTATAGCTCATTTTATAAAAAAATTTGATTGTTTCTAAAAATTTCAAAAATATCATTTGTTAGATTGCATAATTCGAATAACTTTGATAGATTAAACTATAAAATCAACATAATGGGATAAAAAAATCCAAATCCTATCAAGCCATTCAAATATAAACAATATTTGTTTACACATAATTTAAAAAAATATTTTGGAAGTTGAAAAATTTAAGAACCACTGTCAGAAGTTTTTTTAAATGAATACACCCAAAAAAACAGACTACATAATTTAAAAAAATATTTTGAAAGTTGAAAAAATTTAAGAACCACTGTCAGAAGTTTTTTTAAATGAATACACCCAAAAAAACAGATTGGCAAAAGCTCATTTAATAAAATTAGGATCAAATTTTTTTTAACTTGTTCTTTTATTGTTTTTTTGTTATTTTTTGTTCCACTTTCTTGATGTCTAGTCAAATGCACTCAACAGTTAATATGTTATTTAAATTGAACTTTCTCTGTAAAAATTTTCCTGATCTTTAATTAAAAAAATTAAAAGGTTTTAATTTCCTGTAAAAATATTGCCTATTGAAAATTTTTGATTTTTACCCAACCTAAAGACCATAGGCATTATTTTGGGAAAGTACCAATAGGCTCCAAAGCAGGATGATATGGTAAGTAAATTAAAAGCAAACATAAACAACAACACACTAACAGAAAATTGGTAATGATGATGTAAATAGCTACAAGTAAACTGAAGGTTGTGAAGCAAAGAGTAGAGAAAACAGAATCACAGATGATATACCATGCCAGATTGTTTGTAAGAGACTTCAATTTAGTGTAACATTTAAGAAACAGTTGTTTCCTACTGATGGAAAGAGGAGGATTAAATAACTTTACATATAGATTTTGGACAGGTGATGTGGAGAATGCCCCAGTACATAAATAAAGTGCCTTATGGCAAATTGGATCTAACATCTGCAAAGTGCTCTTGCAGATGTTAATAAAAGATTCATAGTCCATTCATAGATCAGCAACCAATAGTTCTCTATCCTGGAGGCAGATCAATGTTTGATGTATAAATCAGCATTGAACATCAGTCTGCCTCTCCAGGATAGGGAAGAGATGACTTTCAAGATGTTCCATGCTATGGTACACTTCCCCTTGAGATAGAGGAGATGAGGATGGAAAGTGAACTTTCAGTCAAAAATTATTCCAAGAAATTTAGTCTTTGACATCACTGGAATAGGAACACTGTCTTGGAAGATTTCAGATCTGGCTAGAAGCCTTGTCATTGACAAAAATGGAAGCATGACAATCTTTATGGCAAAAACAAAAATGCATTTTCAAAAGCCCATTTGTTGATCTGATTCATAGTAGTCTGCAACTTTCTTTCTATATACCTCATGTTGATGAATTGGCAAGAGATTTGCAGGTCATCAACATACAAAGAGCTTCAAAGCTGGAAATGCTCTTTATATGCTGCATTATCATTGATTTTTAAAATTGAGTTATACTTACACAAAGCTTTGAGGTATACTTTCCTTCTGTAATAAATATAAGAAAATGCAATAAATGATGATACAAAAAACAAGTTATTTAAAAAAATAAGTTGGTAGAGTGTAAGTTGATATTAACAAAGTTATACAAAATAAGCACTTTTGATTTCAAATCAGAGATGATCATCAAGTTGGACAATGAATTGGAATAAACCATAAATGGCAGTAATAGGAGAGAATGTACACAAATGGATGGGAGCATTGAACAGATGGATAGGAGAATGAAGATGAGAAGGAAAATAAGAATATAACATTCAGTTAAAATACAGTTAAGAAAAGAGTAGAATTGTAATTTATAGCAAAAATAGAAATGAAATGGGTAATGGGAGAAAAGAGACTTTCTATCCCTTTAAAAACAGTATGAAACTATTCTTTACATTGGTGCCACTGCTAAAAACTTAAAGACACATATTGTTGAACATGCTTTTATTATTCTAAAAGAAAATTATTGCTCCTCCTTTGTGAGAAAGTACTTATTGGAGATTTCTCTCCTGATTGGGAAGAAGCAAAAGTAATAATATCTAATTCCCTACTAAATCCTTGCTCTTCAGAGAAGCATTAAAGTTTTTTCTTCTATACTGCAGTAAGTGCTTCAATTTTATTTAGGAATATCTCTATCTTTTTTTAATGTTTGGTATAGGACTTGTTTGTGTTTATAGCATTTTCATATAAGCTTTCTGGAGCATTTTGTATTTTGTATTGTGAATTTTCATTATATTTTTGTGAAAAAATGTAAACAAAGATCTGCCATTAAAATGGGCATAGCACTTTTATTATTTTATTGCAATCACTCCTTTTCCTTACTTATCCTGCCAAACCTAAAGCCTTTCATATCAGTCCCAATACCACACTATGCAAAGTATAGTATTGAGAGTAATGTAAGACTAAACTATTTAGGGTCCAATTACAGCAAAGTAAAAAATATTATAACTGTTTATGTATGAGAGGAGACAAATTTTGTTTACATCAGGTTTGTTGATATAAATTTGAAAATTTATAAAAAATTAAATTAAAAATTATTGAAATGAGAGAAAAACATATTAATAAATATAATTATTAATAATGACAATATTTCAATAAATTTATGCAAATTTTGAACTAACTTTTAAATAATAACTTCAAGGGAACTATATCCAAATAAACCTAAATAATCGAGCCAAATTTTAATCCCTTGAAACCGTAACAGAAATAATTTGAACTAATGTTAGCGCCACTGAAGTTATTATTTAAAAGTTAAAGCTTTATCGACCGAGCCAGTCTATACATTGCCTGGCTAGTGCCATAGAGGGCCCGTGGCTAGATTTAGCCTGGCCAGGTGTGGATCATTAAAACATTAAATAGATATGTACATTAAAACGTATTAAATGGAATTTTTTATTTTATTTTATTAATTTTGATATGTACTCAATTAACAATCGATATTAATTTACACTATTAAAAATGTCTAGTATAAATGGCAACATGCTGATTGTTGATTTTTAGATTGACAACAATCGGCATCATGGTTAGTAGTTAACTTTGCTAATACAGTACTGTACTGTAACTTGAAAAACTATGGATGATGCATCGCTAAAAGTATTGCAAACTGGAAATGACGAGGAATGTGGCAAGATTTTATTAGATTTCGTTAAAGAAGTATGTTTTTTATATTAATCTTTTACGCTAAAATTTATGAATTTTTAGGTAAACATAGCCTCATCATCCCTTGAAATTTTATCTTTTGCAACATTTATTTTAGTTATATACTATATAAGTATGATTTTTTACAGATTTATATTATCTAAAACGGGAATATGTTTTTATGTAATCACAGTTTAAATTTCAAAGATTTTAAATTAAAAACTGGCTTTTTCTTACACACACACACACACACACACACCCACCCCAAATACTGAATTTAATTTTAAGATGTGCCAGTTTACAGATGTGCCATAATTTTACAAATTGGAGACTAATTGGCTGAACTTCATTTCTCATGGAGAACTAAAGTAATTGGACAGATCTTTAAAATAACCAATAATGAAACTTATCATAAAACTGAATAGGAAAATGAGATATTTATAAGAATATGCTATAATTTAATTAATAAAACTTAACAATAGTTTGCTTATTGATCAATTTCTGATAGGTTTGATCATATATAATTTGTTTGATTCCAAGTTTCTTGAATCTTGCTTGTCATATTTTCATTTTTCTGAACCCTCTTGTCCAAATTCCAGTTGTCAGTTTGACTTATCTATTGCTATTTTTCTATTTCTCACTTCCCTGAATCTAGCTGGTTCAGTTCCTAGTTGCCTAAATTGAAGATTCCTAAATATTTAAAATTGGAATGTATTTTATAATTTTTTTAATTTAAATTTTGACTTAATTATTAATCTCTCTAATAATTCAGCCTAAATTAAATAAAAATTGTAAACTTTGTTTATAAAAAATGAATTATAGATTAATTAAATAAATTATCAATACATGCTATCAAAGATTTAAATAACTTTTTATTGGTTTCAAGTTCTATTTTCATTTATCTTTTAAAATACATTTCATTATTTTCCAATTGTAATAGATTTCAAATTTATATGATTTTAGAAATATGCAAATGTTCAAGAACATTTATGAAATGTTCAAGAACATGTTGAATATATATTAAAAAGCCAATAAAAAATTTGTTAAACAATATTTTTTTTGCAAAAACATCACTTGGTGAACTTTAATTTACTTATTCATTTGCTTAAATTTTCATAATAATGCTTGCAGTATGCTCATTAATTTCACTTAGCTACAGGCAGTCCCAACTTAAGTAAATGAATCATTCTGTAAAAACCTTATGTAAATTGAATTAGTATATTTCAGATCATACATTATACAATATTAGTGGATCGCAAAAACAATATTAAAAATAGTTATATTAAAGAATAAGCACATAAGTTGCAGTAAAGCAGTTGTTTACCATCTTGGAGGATCTGGATTTAATTCCAAAAAGTCCTACACTTCTAGTTTTTTTCAGGAGGAGCCAGTTTGTTAAATAAAATTAAATTTATATAAGTATGGATCTATGCATATCAGTTCTACATAAGTTATATATACATATCTGTGTATTTCATTTATCAATTTGTGTGCAAATAACTCAATTTACGAAGGTAATGGAGATCATGAAAACTATTAGTTAAGTTCATAAAACAAAAATCATTGCATATTGTTTATTTATTGAATTAAAATATTCCAATAGCATTAATATAAATATAGTAATGCATTTTATAATATATTGTTTATGTAATATTATATAGCTTATTTTTTGCCATTTGATTTTGAATTTCAAGACTACTAACTGCAAAGTAATTTTTGAATTTAAACCTAATTTAGCAATAATGTATGAATCATTGTGGCTTAATTTATTATTTAAAAATAAAAAGTTTTCAAACAAGATGTAAACTTTATCAGTAATTCTTAAAAGCTTTCATTTTGATTATTTAGAAAAACATATCTAATTTCTGGAAGTTAGAATTTCAAAAATTTAATACTATTTGAGAAAAACATATTTATTATGAATTTTATAATGATAATTATTTTAATAAAACTAAATGAAAATAATTCATTTATTTAAAGGCTTACATTTGTTATATTTAGCATTTTACAGTAGAATGACAAAATGTCATCATACTTCAATTTTTCTTATGAATAAAAAATATATTATTTAATTAATGATTGTACATATTTAGAATAATTACAATTATTATTTTATATTTATTCTTGTTGCAAAAGTTTTTGAAAATTGCAATAAGTAAATTATAAATACTTGTATATAACCATATGCCAGGCAATAGTTAATATAAGTTTTCTTTAATATAAAGCCAATGGTAAATAACAATAATTTGAATATAAAAATATATTTGACATAGTTAATAAAGAGAATAAGCAAGAAAATCATAAAGACAATCGTTTTGTTCTTATCAGTAAATTGGTAATAAAGTACCTGAATAAAGCAAAAGGTATAAGTTAAAATACTAGCATTAATTTAAAGTGGAAAATGAATACAAATTCACAGTAGTGCTTTCAACTTTAATAACTCATCTTCAGCTCACAAAATAACAGGTTTTCTTATACTTTTGTATCTTCAAGTGGAAGTACCTTGGTAACTATTGCTGACTATTGCTGAATAAAGCATTATTCATTTAGTTTGTTTATTGTTGGACATGTGTCATTTTCAACTTATACAAAATTTTTTGGAAAAAATTAAACATGTATGCAGAGGATCTGTTAACTGTAATGGCTTTCCTTAGAAATTTCAACAATTATACATTTATTTGGCTAATTTCCATTTTCTTGAATACCACTTGCCCAATTTCACTCTATTTGAATCTATTTACCCAAATCCCCAATTACCTCAGCTGCATTTGCCTGATTTCTGTTTTCTAATTTCTATTATATTCCTTGATAGGCATTGCTATAACCTGCTGTATACAATTAAATCAATTCAATTTAATCTGCTAGTATATTCTTCAGTTAACAAATAAGGAAAGAAATTAAACAACTTTCTGTAAAAACTTTTAGAAATTATAAATTACTGTAAGCATTTTAATTTGGTCTAGTATTGCTGTCTTTCTTATTTAATAGTAAATTAGATTAATGATTTGAAATAAAACTATGCAAAGATTCCTAATTCATAGCAGTTTTTTATTTAAATTAGTCAGTTTATAACAACAATTGAGATCATCCTTATTTAAATTTAATGCAAATTTTTATTAAAATTGCATTTTAATTTCTAAAAAGACATTGTATGAACTATAGTATCTGCATATTCTCAATAGTGCATAGGTAATCAATATATATAATTAGTTGGTTCTTATAATTATGTGGCAATCATACCAGTTGCTTTTAAGTATATTATTAATAATGAAGGGAAAATTTGTTAAACACTGATGTAATGAATATGAAATCTTGAACAAATACAGGCATACCTTGCTTTACAGCACTTTGCTAAACAATGATTTTTAATTATATTCCATGTTTTTATTTTGTATCTTAAAAGGAAAAATGAAATTATCTACAAAATAATACTTAGAATAGATATATAATAGATATATACATAATAGATATAATAAGGATAATAAATATAACATATAGAATAGATAGATCAGGATTGCAGAGTTGATGGCAAATGATCCGACTCTGACTCTTTAAAATTTGTCAGGTCTGACTCTGACTCCCGACTCTGGGCAGTTTGAATTTTAAACTCCGACTCCACCCAAAAACTTTCGACTCCCCGACTCCGACTTTGCAACCCTGGGATAGATATACCCAGAGAATATCTATCTCTGATAGAATATCTATTTAATTTTACTGATATAATTTACTCTTAATTTTGTCTTCATTTTATCAGATCAATTCTCAGCAACTGCCATTATGATATTATACAAAAGTAAATTATATCAGTAAAATTAAACAGATATTCTATCAGAGATAGATATTCTCTGGATATATCTATCCCAGGGTTGCAAAGTCGGAGTCGGGGAGTCGAAAGTTTTTGGGTGGAGTCGCTTTATAGCAGTGGTTTGGAACATAATTACCACAAAAATGAGGTATGCCTGTAATTATTAAAAATTAACCAAGAAAACTTAAGAGAATTTTTTTAGAAGCTATAAGCTTGGACAGTATATCCAAAGATAGTGATCCTATTATGTATAATATCATAATGGCAGTTGCTGAGAATTGATCTGATAAAATGAAGACAAAATTAAAAGTAAATTATAATTTACAATTATTAGTACACTTAATAGTGCTAAGCCTAAAAAACTTGGCCAGGTGGCCCTGTTTTAAAGCATTCTCATATCTTGGAAAATCTAGATTCAATTCCGGGTCTCACACCTTTAGTTTTTCAGGATGGCTCTGGATATATCTATTTCAGAGTTGCAGAATTGGAGTCAGAAGTTGGAGTTTGAATTTTAAACTGCCCGGAGTCAGGAGTCAGAGTCAGACCTTACAAATTTTAGAGAGTCAGAGTCGGAGTTTGAATTTTAAACTGCCCGGAGTCAGAGTCAGACCTTACAAATTTTAGAGAGTCAGAGTCGAATCATTTGCCATTCGACTCTGCAATCCTGATCTATCTATTCTATATGTTATATTTATTATCCTTATTATATCTATTATGTATATATCTATTATATATCTATTCTAAGTATTATTTTGTAGATAATTTCATTTTTCCTTTTAAGATACAAAATAAAAACATGGAATATAATTGAGAATCAATTAATTAGGTAGTTATCTTTATATATTCACATTTAGTCAAACTGAATAATTGAGAATCATTGTTTAGCAAAGTGCTGTAAAGCAAGGTATGCCTGTATTTGTTCAAGATTTCATATTCATTACATCAGTGTTTATCAAATTTTCCCTTCATTATTAATAATCTACTTAAAAGCAACTGGTATGTAAAATAAGCTAAATATTGAAATACAGTAGGATATATATAATTATTTTTCACTTAAAATTCAAAAATAAAATTATCTTGTTCCAAAACTGGAATAAGATTAATATAATATAATAGAATAGAATGCAGAATCAATAAGATAGGATAGAAAATAATCCAAATTCTATTAATAGAATCTATTCAAATTATCTTCCATAAAAACATAATTTAAAAAAAATTACAGCAATCAAAAAATTTAGGAATTCTCATTGGAAGCACATATTTTCAATACCCAACATTCTCAGTCTAACTCCAAACTAAGGCAAATTTTTATTTCAGGAATTTGGTCAAAAGTTAATTAATAGATGGCATCACTTTAGCCAAAATTAAAATAATTATAGAGAGTTTAAATTAATAAATAATTATTAAAATACAGCTTAGTTCAAAAATATTACACTACAGGCTAATTTGGCTGATTCAGATTATTTTATATATTAATTTATTTAGCCATAATATATTTATAAATATAAATGCCATTAAATATTTTTTAAATTCAAAAATAATTTATTTTAATAAAATATTATTCTCTTCTACAGAATGCCCAAACCTTTGCATTTCCAGATTCAGGATTAGATAAGAAACAGGTAAGTACTCTTATATTTTTTTCAGCAAATGATGACCAAAGTTTGAAAGATGAATATATTTCATTAAATATTAGGAGAATTATTTTAATAAAAAAGTGCATAAACATTATCAGTAAGTTCTTTTAGAAATCTCTAATGATGAGGATTTTGTATCATTATGGACATTGATGATAACAGGTTTGATCCAGACACCAGGATATTGGAATTATTATAAACATTTTCATTTTTATAATAGGGTTGGTGAAAATGCATTTTATTTTTTCATATTCAAGAGAAGAAAAAAAGCAATTTTCCTATATTGTTTGTTCAGTGCATGGACACTTTATAATATTGTAAAACAAAAAACTTTAAAAATATTTGAATTAAAATTATTTTTAGAGAATTACATTGGTATTGATATTTACATTGATATCAATCCATTATCTCATTATTAATATTTTTACATTGATCTTTGCAGCACAAACTTTATCAATGCTTGGATGGCTTAACAGTTCATCATCAAGTAATCTTTATTAACAGTTAAAATACTTCAAAGCACTAACAAGCAGTCCACTTTTAGAGTTACTCTAATTAAAAGTGTTTTTAAAAGTTTTTAGGACTGCTTGTTAGTGCTTTGAAGTATTTTAACTGTTGAACAATGAAAAAAGCAGTATTGATATAGTTTCAATCTATATTAATTTAATTTTTTGTTTTAACCTTTTCATGCCAAAAGTTAAAAGATAATGATATTAATAAACCAACTAATTAAATAATTAAGACTAATTAATTTGCAAAAAATTAAAATCATCATAGCTTGCTTAATTTTTTATCAAAATCTTTTGAAATTTTCAAAAGTTATTATGTTTTTTGTTCTCTTTCTAACAGTGTAAGTATTTTTTCAAATTTTATTTTTTCAGATGTTTTTGTTTATTATATGAGATTGCCAAAAAAAAATGATCTTTTTATTTTATATGAAGATTTAGCCATCCAATAAAATAATTGCTATTTTTGGATAGTGGATGATCATTGAATAAAACAAGTTATGAATGAAGAAAATCAGACTATATTTTTAAAACACTGTGTAAAAAAAACTATCGTATATACTCGAATATAAGCCGACTCGTGTATAAGCCGACCCCCTGACTTTAGCACTTAAAATTCGGCAAAAATTTGAAACTGATAAATATTACGCATCGATATATTAATCCCATTTGCCAAAATAAATATTTTATTGAAACTTTAAATATATACATATAAAATAAATTATATAATACAAACACTAATATATAATTTAAAAGGTAAAATTTTACGTTACCCAAAGTGATTGAATGCGGCGCGCCGCCGACTCCAACCTGCATTTGTATAAGTGCATCAGATAGGCGACGCCGCGACGTAGAAATTCTCGACAATAATTCAGCAAAAGTGATCAAACACAGTTCGCCTACTTAAGATTCTTGGATTATTGTCGAGAATTTCTGTGTCGCAACACATCAGGCAGCGCGGGGTCCCCTATCTGATGCACTTTTACAATATAAATGCAGGTTGAATTCGGAGGCGCGACGCACTCGATCGCAGCAGGTAAAGTAAAATTTCGCCTATCGCTTTTCGCAGCTTGGTGGGAACTAAGCCTTACTGTTGCCCGATCTGGCGATTTTAATGTTTTTTTTTTTTTTGTACGACATGAGCATGCGCATAGTATTACGATCCGTTGATAACAGTTTATTCGGTGGTCCCTCGTTCGTACTTTTATGATTTAATCCAGTTGCTGTTTGATAGTAGCTGAGTAGAATCGCATTGTATCTGCCATATTTTAATTATAAGAAAAAATCATGAATTATTATAATGCTGCTTAAAACCGCTGATGGAAACAAATTGCCACCTTTTATTATTTAAAAAAAACTGTACCCAAAGAAAATTTTTCTAAGGGTGTTATAATTCGAGCACAAAAGAATGCATGGATGACAACAGAATTGATGAGAGATTGATTAGAATCTGTTTGGGAGAAGAGACCAAATATGTTTAATCAATCCGAATAAATTAGGTAGCTTATTATGTATATTAGTGCCTATTTAAGTAAATAAAAATGTTTCTTATTTTTCAATACATATTGTAAATTTTTTTTTCCAATTTTCCAATTGTAAAATCCTACTGCAACTTAAATTCAAAGTAATACGGTACTCGAATATAAGCCAACCCCCCAACTTTAGGGTTTGAAAATTGGTAAAAATGCATAACCCATGTATAAGCCTACTTCGAAGTAATACGGGTATTTTTAAAATTTTCATTAATATGTATTTATTAATATATTTTTATTAATATATGTTTATTTTTATTTTACAAAATTTGGTAAGAGCAAATCATAAGAGCAATGGGAGCAAATACAGTACAACAAAGTATTTATCAAGTTATTTACGAAATATTAATTCGTCACAGCTCGGAGGACAAAGTGAACCTAAAACCTCCATATCAGAAACAAAAGAAGAAGAATTAATTCGTCGAGATTGGCAACACTGATCTTCGAAATTGCTAGAAGGAACTGCCATAGAGTTGTTATTTTAGTTCATCATGGTAAGCTTCTGAATCCTTTAAATCCATATTAATTGCCAAAAAAATTGTCATACAAAGATTATTTAAAATATTGATAAATATAGGTAATACATAAGAAATGTTTTTTGCAATAAAACTTGACTGATTTCACAATTATGAATACCACCTGCAAATAACACGTGCTCTTAACAAAAGTTTATATAAAATATTCGTTATGAAAATAATATTTATAAGTGAAGGATTATGGAAACGTTTTATAGAAAAATTTGTTATGCAATTTATTACAGAAATATTTTATCTTGGATTGATATTGTAACTGCTTTAGAAGTTTACCGATATAAGTTCAGTTTACCTACTCAATTCTCTGATTGGCTGAATGATGAGTATTATGGCTTCTGAGAATGGTTTGTATAGAAATCAGAAAGAAATAGTATTCTCAGAAGTAATGTTCTGATCAAGTAGTAGTAGGCTGATGGATGATTGTACTTTTATTGAAAAAGATAAAAAGCGAGCTTATAAGTTTAATTATCAAAGTACAAGGGACTAAAAGAGAAATATTATGTAAGAAAGCATTAAACTGCAGGAAGTGTGACAAGCTATTTATGGAAAAAAGACATCCCAAATAGTTATTTTTAATGAGATGTTAATGAATTCTGCTCCCATACACACTGGATAATATAGGATTATATATCATTCAGTTAATTAGAAGAATGGGATAGATAAATTTAATCAATAATATAGACATTAAATATAATTATCAATAATAACAACAAACCAAGATCTTAATCTAAAATGGATCATACTGCAGTTACTGGTGACAAGTAAATGCAGTACTCATATCCAGTTCTGTATCCTTACATGGCACAATAAGCTAATGCACCAGGTACCTTATGAAAAAGATGCTTGATATTTAATAATTAATGTTTGAAAAAATAATTATCATCATGATTAAAAATACACCATGTTGAACAATGTATAGTTACCAATATGTTAGGGCACTGCACTATTTGCAACATTATTTATAGTTTCACATAGAACAGGAACAGTTCCCCATTCAAAACATCAAATTATTAAATAATTTAGAAAATTTTTGCAAGGATTTGAACTTTTATGAATGATAGTGTGGATACTTGTCATTATTCTTTCGTTCAGTTTTTATAATTAAGGGATAATTCAAATTTCAATTGGGAATAGAAAATATTTACAAGATGAAAAATTTGATTGGAATTCAAAGAAAGAAGAAATTATAAAATTTATTGTTGTCATGTAATGAAGTTTATGTTGCAGAACACACCCACTTACAAACAAGATATTTAGATCATCTGAAATGATGTTATATAAATTTATTTCATTATATCTTGAAAATAATATGGAATTGATCACAAATTATTTAGTCAAGTTTAATTAGACTATGAAAATTATAAAATATATCAATTTTATTGTATTGCATGAAATATAAAATTATATTATAAAAGAAACACTTATTTATTAATTCCTTTCATAACATATGATAAAAATTGCAAATCAATGATTGTTATATAGTAAATCCAATTAATCTAGACTCTGTTAATCATGAGTATTATCTAAGACGAATTATCATTCACCTCATGTTAATTTTTGTAATTTTTATAGTAAAACAATTGCAAATAAAGTTTAAAATGCTTTAAATTATACACTTAATAAAATACTTTTAATTTTATTTACAAATGCTTTATTACAAAAATTCAGCATAAAGTGAATAGCAATTCATTTTTTAAATTATATAATAAAAGTCACTATATTTTTTGCAAAGCAGATATAACTGAAAATAGAATATAACCTACATCATTATATTCTATATATTGACTGATGTTAATTAATTTAGATAAAGACACACAAATTATATCAGTTTGCTTTGATTTTACATATTCTGTATGAACTGATCAGATATCAATTTATTTTAGATATAGCATTGTGTGTTAGTATTTATATCTTTTATTGATTCTGTTAGTGTTTGAGATATAATTATTTTTAAGGACTGTTCAAGTATTAGCAAGATCACAAACATCACTATAGAAGCATTTGCACTCGATACTTTACTACATATATATGCTGAGACACTGATACACACAAACACACACAAACACACACACACACACACACACACACACACACACACCACACACACAAACTAAGAAAAATTTATTTTATATATTCTGGTATACAATAGAAAACTGTGATCCGCGGACCCCCATGGGTCCGCATAGCCATTACCGAGATCTGCGAAATTATAAAAAATGGTTGCAAACAGTTCAAGAAGACGATGAAAAGGCAAAAAGCGCAGAGCAATAAAAAATATATTTTTAAGGCAATAAATAAAACATGAACGTATTATTATTATGTTCTGTGATTTTTATATAATTTTTGTGATTCTTATGCATAAGACCATTTATTAAAATAACCAACAATACATTTTTACCAATATTTATAAAAACGTAGTGCCTATGAGATTATTGAGCCAGAAATTAAGTCTCAAGAACGACGTAAAATGCCTAGGGTTGGGATTGGGTCCGCAAAAAAAAATGTTATTCAATAGGGGGTCCTTGGACCACATAAGTTTAAGAACCGCTGCAGTAGACAATTCCAATTATTCAGGATTGCAGATTGGAGTTAATTGCAACCTAAAAGTGATACTAAATTATGGATGTTTTATCTTAATTTCAACAGCTGAAAGATTTTTAAATGCCCCAAATTCACTTCTGTATTATATCTTAAATAATTGGTAATCAAATTAAAATTTCAAATACAGGTAGGCCTCAATTAGTGCGAGTTCGAATAATGCGATATTCGATTAGTGCGACTTATAAAAATGATACTGTTTTTCACTTAGTGCGAGCAAATATTTGATTAATGCGAGTTGTAAGCATAGACCAGTCCTACTAATAAATGTCCGTCCCTTTTATGATGTCAATTAACAAATTAATGTTAATTTTCGGTTAGTAAATCTGGACGAGGAGCAGTCCAAGAACAGACCCTTGGCTTTAAGGGGTGAAACACCAGAAAGATGGGCTTTTTGCCGTTAGCTATTTAACATTATTATTATTCAGCTTTGTTATCGTATACATACAGTATAGTAAAGAATTTTCTCTTTTAAAAAGTATTGAAATGGATAAAAGGAAGAACACTTTTGATGATAAAACAAGAAATGAAAAAAAGAAGAGGTTAGTGATTATGCTAGAGAAAAAACGGATGTGATTGAGCGACATAAAAGCGGTGCTCAACTTCTGCTTTCAATTTGGCGGTTGGTTTGATGATGGTATGAGACGCAATTCCTGGTAAGTTATTAATTTAGATGATGAACAACAATGTAAAATATGAAAATAAATATTTCTTAAACAGTTAGTATTGTGGTTATTCATCATGAGGTTGGCTAATGGCCGGAATCTCACAAAGCAATTACCATATTTTACATATAGTTAATACTTCGAATAGTGTGAGAAATTTGGGGAACCCATTATTCGCACTAATCGAGGCCTACCTGTATTTCAATAATTTCTTTCTGCCAATAAACAAATTTCTTTTTTCCTTTTCAATAAATAATAGAACATTTGAATACATGTATGAATGCAATTTATTTATTTTTTAATACTGAATGCATATTATTGATAATTCTGATTTGTTTTTATTAGTATTCTGTGGATTATCCAAGGAAATTAATTTCTTGATTAGCCTGGATAATCAGGAGTTTACTGTTTATATATACATATACATGTGTATATATGTTTGGCTGTCTATCTGTTTTGCAAAGATTTCCACATCTGATCTCTTGGGACCAAACTTTGCATGGAGACTTCCTCAATTCCATGGGTACCATAAACTACTCTGAGCTGAGATTGCATTAAAGGGTGGGGATTTTGGGGTGGCAATGAAAAAAAGCCTTCATTTAAATCCTTCAGAGTCATGTTCAAATTTGGAATGATGTATGACGACACTGGCATCACTGATTGTGTCATTAGTGATGTAACAATGTATGATATCACAAAAATAATTATTATGTGACATTACAATGGAGCGATATTAGTGCATTGTCATTATCTTTGTTACATGACATCATTGTGATCAGCCAACTGATTCCAAATGCTATAATAGATAAATAATATGACAAAATGATATAATTCAAATCTGAGATATTGTCACAAGAACCTATGATGATGTCATGAGTTTTATTAAAATGTTTTAGTTTTGTAAAGAAAAAACTTGTTAAAAACAATGAATTGAATATTTTTCTATGTTAAATATATTCTAAAATAAACTATTCCACTTTTATGAAAGAAATGTTCAGATACTGAAATCATATCTCAACCAATTCTAATAATAGTGATAAAAAGTAAAAAACTATAAATTTTGCATATTTTATTTTTTCTTTTCATGAAAGCTATTTTAGCCAACAGGTGAAATTTCTAAATTTAGCATTAAATAATTTATTAGCACAGATAAATTTATTTGAAAATAGAAAAGATCTCATCTTTTGTTAAAAAATTTTTTCCTATTGTATTTTTTTGGTATGTTCAACAGTATTTTTGTGAAATAGTGATTAACTTTTATTTCCAGTTAGCACTATTTTGTAGGATCATCTCAAATTGTAATGCTAAAACAATGGGAAGAGAGATATAAGTGATCGGTTAATACAACCAATCAGTTGTGCGCTCTACTGATTAGTGCAGTTTTCATAAGATGAGAAATCATTTCTCTCACTAAGCAAATAATTCTTTTTTTATTTCAATTTTTTCTTAATTATTACTTTTGAAATTTTAATTATTTTATTCTTTTTTATAACAGCAAGCCCCAATTATTTTCCTGAAAGAAGGTACTGAAAATCTTCAAGGCAAATCTCAGTTAGTAAGTAACATCAATGCTTGTCAAATTGTTGCTGAAGCTGTAAGGACCACACTTGGTCCTAGAGGAATGGATAAACTGATAGTTGATAATAATGGTAATAAATTTATTTAAAAATTAAAATCTTAAGTTTATTTAATAAAAATTGAATTATGTTGTTTACAAAAACTTATGATAGATTATATTTTGAATTTAAAAACTAATCGATTTTTGTTAATTTATATGATATTCTTTTCTAATCAAGATGTTCCCTATAGATGAGATCTAACTGTATTTATTTAGCTCAATATTTATTTATCTTATATATTATTACTGTAGTACCAGTCTGTACTATTAGGCTGTGCCCACATGCAATTATTAGTCTGTCAACTATTTGATTGCAAGAGTGAGGACAAATGACTCCTATGAGGCTGCACCCACTAGCAACTCTTTTGTTGGCAAACTAAACTGTTTGTGACCTGCAACAAACTAAATGATCATCCAACTACAGTGTGACATATAGCTTTGTACCAGTCTGTACCCGCTTGCAACCAAATAATTGAACAAACACATCTGAATGAAAATTTGTTATTTGCTTGAGTTTCCAGTTTGCAATATAAATAGTTAAGTAAAACATAAAACTAGTTTCATACTTATATCTGTAAAAATGAATATTCTTATTGAATACATTATTATAAGGTTATTTGGAAAGTAATTTCATTTTTATTTTCATGAAAATGAATGACAATTTTTTTATAATATATAAATATTTTATTTAATTATATACTGACGATTTTGGTCCAATATATTTTGCCATCTTTCTGGTGGTAGCATGATTCCATACTCATACAACTTCTGATCTTTGCTTGCAGAAAACTGAACTAACAAGGGGAGGACACAGCTGACCCCCCATCGATTTTGATCTGCTTGCATATGGTGAAAATACATCAAAAATGAGTGAATA